>CM038218.1:196138681-196166911 GCA_021442155.1 Cymbidium sinense
GATCAATTACAATCAATTCAACCTACCCCAAATTTACCTAAAGGGTCAAATTGTCAAAATTCAAATTAAATCCAAATTAAATCAAACCAAAGCCTACAATCATTTTAAATTGATCAATTGAATTTGACTCAACACTGACCCAATTTACAAATTGGTCAAATTGGTCAACTTGACCAATTTGATTCTTTTGAACCTAGATAAGTCAAATAAGCATAGCCAAACCAACCAAATCAATTCAACTAAATCATCACAAATCATCATTTGAGCCCCAATCCTTGGTTTGACCTAATTTGACAATTGGTCAACCCAACCCAACTTAGCCCAAATGAACACATTTTTTACCATGTGAACCCAAATCACCCAAAACCACTTTGGGGAACCTTGGTGGCTAACCTAACCCAACCCAATTGGACCATAAATCAGCTCCAAACCAACCCAAGTCCATGTGGGACCCAACCCAAGGGGATTAACTAATGGACACCATCTCATTTGCATTAGATGGCAAAGTCCACTTTTTCTCCATGGCGACCATCAAATGGCCAAATGAAACACTCTACTTTAGCCCAACCTAACCCACCTAGTATCTACCATGGACCAAGAGAATAAAGCTAAGTCATTCCCCCTCATGGCCAAACCCATTGGATGCAAGGGAGGTCAATCCCACACAATCCCTCCATATCAAGCCTTGAGACTCCTGCCACTACCTCGACCACTCCTGGCGAGCCACATGGCATTGACAACCTGATGGCCAATTGACAAAAAATACGAGATGCATCCCGTCCATCCATATGAGCCATTGAGGGGTATACCCCCTCAATTTGAGTGAAAAACACAACGAATTTCTTTATTAGACTTCCTAAGGCATTTTGAAATCTCAGAGCTTCCCAAGTGATCCCAAGCCCTCCTCGACGGCAGATTCCTCTTCCCAAGAAAGTCAAACATGACACCACCTTCGATCAATACTCCTCTTCCCAATCAAATCTCCTCTTAGCCACACCATCACCATACCTGGCCAGCATAATGAATCAATTCCCATGCTTTCAAGCCATGGGAGAGTAAAGATCAAGACTGAACGCAAAAGGAGGGGAACTTGGTTCACAAAGCACTCTACCCCAAATTAAGCTTAAAGCTTCTCAACAGGCCTCACCTCAGGAAGCTATGCACCCACGAACATTAGTTCCGGAGGTAATTCCTCAAAATCGAAGCTATAGGGAAATTGTGCTTGGTATTTTTCCAAGAGAATTTTAACCCCATGTGAATTTAATCATTGGATGTGCATCCCCCTCCTTCCGAAGGTGTGGGATCGGTTTGATCCCCATCCGAGCTCGGGTGAGCTTGGATCGAATGGGGAAAGATGAAGGTGCTCGTCTTTCGCCGCTCACGAAGGAGGAAGATCATATGTCATTCATTCCGAGTGATTGGAATGGACGATTGTGATTAGATCACTAGATCCCCATTTTCTCCTTAACCCATGGATCATGGTCGCCCGATCAGACGGTCCACGAAAGTCATCACGTCAGCGTCGATGTGATAACTTAAATAGCCAATCCCATCATGCCATGTGGAAAGTGCACCGCATTGGCCGCCACGTGGCTCAACAGGATTAAAACTTTAATTAGGCTATTTAATTATTTTTTAAGGCTAAAACTTCCTAATTTCATAACTTATAGAAAATAAAAAAATGCAAAATTTGGCTCATTTCAAAGGTATTAGTAGAATCTAGTAAAATTACTATTAATTGATTTTGAGTAGTGATTTTGACTTAATTAAAGTTTAATTAGAAATTTAATTAGCTTAATTATCCCTTAATTAAGCATCCAATTAATCTCAAATTTTTTGTGGATGTTTAGGGGGATTGCTACTATCTCTTATTTTTTCTAGGATTTTATTAGTTGCTTAATTAGGAAGATCAATTGATTAAGCCTTAATCACTCTCTTAATTTAATTAGTGATAATTGGTGAATGAACAATGGTTTACCTCTATTGAATAGTAAGGGGAGCTTAGGGAGTGTGATTGAGATATTTTTTCTAATTCATTTCCTAGATTTCCTTTACATTTTGGAATTAACTTAATTAATGATTAATGAGGTAATTAAATACTTACTTAATTAATTTTAGAGAGAAAAATCAAAGCCTAAGTGAGTGTTTGAAATGACTTAGGGATTAAGGATTGAGGCCTTGTCCTTGATCCCTCTCTCTAAATTAATTTCATCACTTTAATCAAAATATAATCAAAGAATTTAATCAACTAATTAACAAACTTGATTTAACTCAATCTAAAATCCACCTCACATCTAAGAAACCTTTAATAGATCTTGGGTAGCTCCTTGGGTGTTCAATAACCCAAGGTGAGAGATGAAATTATGATTATCTCACATGTGTGAGAAAATCATAAAATAGTTAAGGAGATCCCTTAAGCCAAATTAACTATTAATCATAAGCCAATTGCATTAGGCCCCTTTCATTTCTTTGGAGTATTGCAAATTTACTTTTCATGTGGTTGAATATCATATTGGTTTATTATTAATTAGTTAATTAACTTAAGGTGATATAGGTTAATTAATTCACTTAATTCATACCCTAACCTAATTAAAACATAAAATCAACCTAAATATTTTTCTTTAAACCAAATTAATTCACACATGTGGGGAATTAGAGCTTAGAAACCTCTTTCATATTTCCTAAATCAAATCAAACTCAAAATTAAAAGTGTCTTTAAAGAACTTTGGTTTATTTTTTAAATTGCCTTATTTAATATGATTCTCCTTAGGAATTAAGTAGGATGAATGAGATCATGTGCTTATATTGCTTTATTTCTTTCTAATCATGTTAAATATTGCCATGTGAAATCATGCATTCATTTCTTTTAAAATCAAATGAAAATGGTTTCTTTTATGTTAAATTGCATGTGTTAACTTAAATTGAAATAGGTGTGGCTATTATCACTATTAAATCAAATATTATTTTAAAAACTTTAAATCAATTATTATAAATGAAATGATGTTAATTATAAATATCTATGAGTTTGCATGTGATGATAATATAAGATATGCAATATGAAGTTCTCTTTCCTTATCTTACATTGATTCACATAAGATTTACAGATGTATAGTTCAATTGAAAAGAACATAATTCTTGCCTAAATCGGTTGATATGCCTCTCCATGTAAGACTTAGGAAGAATTTTATATCACATATGTAAATCATACAATCAAATTAAACATGACTTCTTGCATGACTTCTTATTCTTGTGGTTCTTTTTGTACATTCATATGTATCCGAGAAAAGTTGTATATTAGTTGAGACACCTGGGCTAGAGGCTTTAAGTACCCCTAAGTTGGTCTTATACCTTACGCCCCTAGTGCAGAATAATGGTGATGTACTCACTTAAAACTCTTATACATGTATGTATGATGTGGCCAATGAATACAATCATAAATCAAATAAATCAAGCACAACTTTTGCATGGGTATTTTCTATTAAAAGGCATGCATTCAAAATCTAATTAGATGAAATATTTAAATTCCAAACATACTTTTTGCATTCATAATTTAAGTGTGCTAAAACATACATTGTATGTATATGCTTAGGTTTAATCATATGCATGATGTACATAATGGAAAGAAATAAATGAATGTGTGTTATGTGAGAGTAATTCATTCTAATTAATCTTAAGATGCCTTTCTTATTGAATAAGGTCATTTAGAGTGAACCTAAACTTAAAATTAATCAAAACATGTAATAAGCCATTCACTAAAGAGAATTGATCAACTTGCATTATAAATAACTTAAGGTAGGGATGAAAGAGAGATTCCCTCTCTTTCTTCTCTTCATAATACTTAGTTGTTAAGTGTAGGCCATATGAAATAAAAGAAAGCATTAAATAAAATTTTGAAAATTAATTGAATCATTTAAAGAGAAATCAACCCCTTTATAAATTAAATCCTTCACACTTAGAAAAACTATAACTCTAAAGCTTAGTTAGGACATACCACACAAGCCTTGATGCACACACTTTAGAGTAAGTCACCACTTCTAGCTTTATGTTAGGGCGGTGTATGGTTTGATGTATGCTTATTTTGTGATGTATTATTTTAAACTGAATGTTAGGGTGTATGTATGTTTGGATAGTCATTATTATTTTAATCATATTTTCTAGGGGTCGCTAATGGGCCACTATAATAAAATATAAATATTTTGTCTAGTTGCTTACACCTTAAGCATAACCCAAAGGATTAGGTGGGCTTGGTTACCCATGTGTGGGGTGCTAAGTCTAAATTATCTATATAACTACTTGGGTTGTATGGTGTGTTTAGCTAACATTTATTTTGTAGGTGTAGCTAGATTTACCTTCCTTATTTTAATGTAATTTTACATTAGGATTAAGATAAGTTTTATGGGGGATTAGGATGAATATTGGCTATAAGGCCAAGTCTTATGTACCATGTGATGCCTTTAGAGCAAGCACATCCAAATCAAGACAAAAAAAATAAAGAAATGGAGCAAATCAAATGAAGAAAAGAAATGAAGAAAGAAGCAAAGAAGAAAGAATGAAGAATAAAGACCCCCAATAATATTCATCATTTGTAATTGTAATTATTTTTTCATTATACCGAGATGTATAAGAAGAGCTACACATTTCTTTTTGTGTTGCGATAATCGACGCCTTTTATTCTTTTGTGATAGTTTTATAAAAATTGTTTGATATTTTATTTAGCTTGTGTATTAGAAAAAGCATTCCCCTTTATAGTTTCTTTATGATTGGTGATTGTTGTATGGCTTGGATGCATTAGGCTTCTAGGAAAAAAGTAAATTTTTACCCATTAATAACTCATAATTAAACTTTTAAAATAACTCATAACATCATAAAAGCCAGCATTAAATTAAGATAATAAAATATTTAGCAACCCTTATTTGGATGATTGTATGTTTAACATCATGTAATCATCTTGTTTCATTCTTAAGAGGGCTTCCATCTTTGCCGATAGAAATGGGCTTAACCTTTTAGAGCCTATGATGGAAGAACACATCTTTCTCTTTTGATTTGGCCCATAACCAACTTCTCATGCATTTAGCTATACAAAATTTCATAGCCTGTGTCAAAATAAAGATTCCCAAATTAAATAATTTTTTGATAAAAAGTTGCATTAGATTTAAGTCATTATTCATACCTCTCATGCTCTAGTCTCCTAGGGAGTGGCTTTAAGGACTTAGTTTCTTTCCTAAATAAGTGACAGACTAACTATCTTACAAAGCATATGACTTACCTAATGGTTTTAAAACATAAGAGGAGTTAGCTACGCCACTCTAGAGGTAATAAGTCAAGCAGTGGTTTACTCTTCTTATGGAGGTAAACCATATACCCACTTTGTCTTAGATTTAATTCATGCTTTTGCCAAAAGCTCCTAGATTTAGGATCTGAGATCATATGCTCTTTTCGGGCTACAAGCATAAATCCTCACCTCTTAGGCATCCTAATAATCTTGTGTTGTTAAAGTATAACTTTTAGCTCTAATAAAATTTTAACTCAAATAAACAAATCTCCTCAATCTCAAATATATAAAAGCCCAACCATAGATAGATTGGAGTGCTCACTAGGTTTCCTAGTATCATGAGCACTCCTTACTCATCTCCTTTAGTTTTGATAATAACTCTTCCCTTTTTGATCCATCCCATTTGATCTTCTAAAATACGACTAATTTATTGATAGTCCTATCTTTGAATTCTTTGGAGACAATAATCACCTACTTTAATCGAGAGTATTCTTAAGGAATTCACATTCCTTAGGATGTAATTAACTATGAAGGCTTGCCTCCATAGGGAAATTAACAAACCCAATTTAAATAAATGCTGCTTTACTTTTTCATATAAAGTGGTTGAAAAATCTCTAGTATATTTGAAGACTCATCATGCCTTAGGTGTCCTTATTAGGTGATTAGGTCCATTGTAGGTTAGTGACTTCTATCTCCCGAGATAGTATATTATTCCTCAATATCATACCCGATCACCTCAATAAGTACATTCTCAGATCTGTAGTGTCCCCCTCACATACACACAAAAATGCAAAAAAAAAATAAAAATAAAAATAAACACCACAATAAGAGTCTTTAGACTCATAATGTTCACTGATGCACCTAGATCAACTAACATCTTGGAGAGTCTGAATCTGCCCATGTCCAATGTGATATAGAGGGGATGGTTGTGCTTTATTGTCCCCAAAAGAAGGTCTTCATTGGTGAATGTAACTCCACAGCTTCTATTGAATAACATGACTCCTCTCTATCAATAAAGCTAAGCATATTTCTAGATCAAAAGGGCTTTGATCAATGTCTCCCTCATCTCATTGGATAAGATAAGGGCATCATATATGATTAGTTTAGCTAGCAACTTTCTGAGGGACATTGTAGTCAACTCCTCAGTCGGTCCTCCACAAGCATATCTAGTGGAGCATCTTATGGAGGGCTTCTTGATCACTAGTACCAATAACTTGTTTACCCTTATCAGGTGCTACTAGAGGTAGAACTTTGTCATTATAGAGCTTAACTGACTTCTTGAGATAGTTTAGTGGAAAGTTACCGCTCATCAGGTTCACCTACAACTTCTCCTATGGGATCATCGGAGTCAGATGACTCCAAATCAATCTTAATGGGTGAACCTGAATGAGTTAGGAATTGAAAATTACTTTATAAATCAAAAGAAGAGGAGTGATTGGAAGTAACATTATTATTGATTAGACTTAGAGAGCTTTCTAAAGGAATAAACTCAAGAACATCATCAGAAGAGACACAGATGTAATCAGAATCAGCTTGCTTCATGATTTTTTAGATTTGGATGAAGGTACAAAATAGAAATCAATGAGGAATTTGGCACCCCCTCCTTTGATATAATACGACTACTAGAAGAAGAGTTGGCTAGAAAAATTGTAGTAGTAATTATGGAAGGAGTGCTAGATTCAATCGATGATTATGCTAATATGCTATCCCAGGCAAGTGGAGGCTGCCGCTGCTGCTGCTGAGCTTCTACCTCCTTCAAGTTGTCCTTAAGAACTTGCAAACCTTCCTTAGAGTTGGAGGTTTGAGCTGCTTAAAGCACCTGTAAGGGTAACTTTCTGATCTTAGAAATGATTTTCTTGGAGATTCTGGATGGGAGATATCCAACATTCCTCTGTCTTAAGAAGACTATGTGTATCCCTAAGGATTATCCTAATAGAACTAGAGGATTGTTCTAGTAGATATTCTTTAGGGATAATAATGTCACCTTTTTATAGCTGCTCAAGCAAGTCCTTAAAGGTAAAGCAATCTTCTAAGACATGTCCAAGCATGCGGTGGTGGGGAAATAGTTTGGATCATGACTCTTGCCCATTTCTACCTTAGGCAAATGAAAATTAGGCTTCTTTAAGTTATTCCTCACTACCTCCTCTGAATATGGTTTATTCAATTTGTCAATAAGAGTATGTAAATGATAGCTACTTGGTGGCAGGTAGGAATACTACTGCTAATGATGCTGATGAGGATAATGCTGAGGATACTGCTGAGGAGGCAATGGCAGAGGCCACTGTGGAAACTAAGGTGTCCGGTATGATGGTCAAGGTGATAACAAAGGAAGTGGTAGAGGAGACTTCTGAGCTTGAGGTCTATTTGACTCATCGCTTCCACTTATCAACGTGGATCGCCTCTACCTTCTTCTCAAATGCCTTCTAAAGTTCGCTTGAGCTCATGAAAAGATAATTATTTAGCTTCCTCTTGTAGACTAAGCCTTATTAATTAGCTTCAAGATTTTGATTATAAATTTAAGCATGAAAGTGATCAGGCCATGGATATTCTTGAGTAGAATCTCAATGGTGAGTTTTTCGGATAGTTGTGGTTCGCATTTCATACTCAGATTTCTCCACCCTAGAATGTAATCAACAAGGGACTCATTTAGATTTTTCTTGGTCACAATGAGGTCACCTATAGTAACCCTTTATTGGGCTCGAACAAACCAGTTGTTGAAGAGGTGCTCCAACTCAAAAATGTCTTTACCGAATCATTTTATAGTTTAACATACCAATCAAACACAACACTTGCTAGACTACTAACGAGCAATCTGAAAAGAAGAGCGTCGCTACCTCCAGCATTGCAACATTGGCCCTGAAGTGTGCAATGTGCTAGCGAGGGTTCTCACTGCCATCAAAGATTTTGAAGGAAGGAGGTATAAAACCCTTAGGATATTGGACAACATCAAATTCCTCTGGGTAGGGTCTACCCTTTGGAATGGATGAGCCACCTTGGGCTTGCGCTAACATATACCTCACCTGCTGTTCCACCATGTTTTTATTATATTTATCATGCATGGAGGTGCTATCCACCACCTTCCTATGCAAGTTACCATTATCTTGATCTACTGAAGTGCTCTAATCAAGGATATGTTTTGACCGGATGGTCTATCTCCATCAAAATATCTTGAGAGAGGCCAACTTTTGAAGTGCATGGAGAGCGCTAATAAGTCTTCCATCCTCTTCTCCATCTAGATCTAATCACCCTTCTATTTAAGTTGTTGAATGGATGACATCATCTTCTTCAACTACAACACCTTCGACTATGTTGATCTATGGAGGGCACTCTTAGTATCGCACCATGTGGACCATGGACTAATCCTCAAGAAGGTCATCCTCATGAATCAAAGGCTACCCTCTCATTTGTGTGTGATCTCCTAAGAGTTCTCTTTTGGCAAAATCTGCTAAACTTTGGCCTAAAGAGCGGTCTAATTGTATCGGTACTAACACACACTACTGATTGGTAGAGGGATTGTGCCCATTGATAGAGATAATTCTAACACTGCCTGCCATTGGAGTGCTAGCTCTAGAAGGGTCATGCTCACTAGAAATGATTTGCTCATGACTACTCATCGGTGGATATGGTGTTTTATTTTTGTTGGATTGAAAATGATGTTGGGACACCACGTGGATCCACAAATGTACTCATTAGGGTGATCAGATGCGACATTGAGGGATGATATACTATCTCGAGAGATAGAAGTCACCATCCTACAATGGACCTAATCACCTAATAGGACTTTTAAGGACAATGGGTCTTCGAATGTACTAGATATATTTCCCATACTTTACATGAAATAGTAAAAGAGAGTTTATTTTAAGTCGGATTCATTAAGTTCCCAATGGAGGCAAGCCCCCATAGTTAATTACATCCTAAGGAATGAGATTTTTTAAAAATACTCTCGATTAAGGTAAATGATCATTGTCTCCAAAGATTTTAAAGATAGGACTATCAATAAATTATTTATTTTTGGAAAATGAAGTGGGATTGATCAAAAGGAGGGAGTTGTTATTAAAACCAAAGAGGAGTATGCTCATAATACTAGAAACCTAGTGAGCATCCCAAACTATCCTATGATTGGATTTTATATTTTTGAAATTTGAGAAGAATTATATGTTTGAGTTGAATTTTTATTAGAAATTTAGGGCTTACAATTCCACAATACAAGATCATAAAAATACCTAAGAGGTGAGAATTTATGCTTGTAGCTCGTAAAGTGAAACATCAACCTCAGATCTTAAATATAGAGAGCTTTGGTGAGGGCCAAAGCATGACCTAAATCTAAGGAGAAAATGGGTATATGGTTTATCTCGATAAGAGAGAATAAACTGCCTGGGGGTGGTTTTCAACTAACTCCTCCTATGATTTTAAATACATGTAGGCAAGTCTTATGCTTTTCAAGATGGGTAAGCTATTATTTTTTTAGAAAGGAGACTAAGTTCTTAAACATACCCTAAGAGACTAGATCATGAAGGGCATAAATCATGACTTAAATCTAATGCAAATTTTGTTAAGTTTTATTTTAATTTTTGGATATTTTTTATTTGATGCAAGCTATGGGATTTCATATGCCGAATTTATGAGAAATTGGTGATGGGCCAAAATCAAAAAGAAGGAGGTATGTTTCCATCATGACTCTCAAAGGTCAAGCCATTTTCTCTGACAAAAGTGGAAGCTCTCCATTAACAAGAGTGAAGTAAAATGATTTATGCATGATGTGAGACATACAACATCTAGCTAAGGGGTTGCTAAATCTTCTATTATCTTGATTTATGTCCTAGGCTTTAGGTGAGGTTATGAGTTGTTTAATTTAATTTTGAGTTAAAAAATTAGATAAAAAATTTATTTTTTCCTAAGAGTCTAATCGCATCCAGGCCATTCAACAATCATCTAGTAAGTAAGAAACTAAGAAAATCATGCCATCCTAATTAAATCATAAACATAACGCCAATCAATTTATAGAATTAGCATAAAAGGATAAAAGGCTGTTGGGTTTCACCGCATAACTGAAAGAAATGTGGGTAGTCGATCTACCCTTATACAACCTGATTACAAAGAATAATTATAATTTAGTAGGAATTCATATTATGGGGTCTTCTTTCTTCATTTCTTTCATACTTCATTTCTTTCTTTCTTCATTTCTTTCTTGAGATGTAGTTTGCTCCAAGACTTCACATGGTATATAAGACATGGTCTTATAACCAATGTTTACCTTAATTCCCCAAAATATCCATTCCAAATCTTAATTGTAAAAAATTACATCAAAATGGGAAAGTAAATCTAACTAAACTTACAAAATAGAGATTAGCTAAATATATCTCACAACCCAAGCATATATATAGAATAATTTGGACTCACCCCACACATGGGTAACCAAGTCCACCTATCCTAATTTGGGTTATGCTTAGGGGTATAAGCAACATGCACAACAAAAATATTTATTTTTTTATTACAACACCCCTTAAGCACAACCCCTCAGAAAATATGATTAGCAAAATGCCTAACATCCTATCACGCACATGCACCTAACATCCAATCTAAAACATTACACCATAAAATAAAATCGCATCAAACCATGCACCGCCTAACATAGAGCTAGAAATGGTGACTTATCCTAATGTGTGTGTCATTTAAGGCTTGGCATGTCTAGCTAGTTTTAAGATTAAAATTTTTTAAATGTGAAAGATTCAATTTAGATGGTGGTTTCATTTTAAGTGATTTAGTTGATTTATCAATTTTAATTGATGATTTGATTTGGTTTGAATGAACCTAATTAGCTTAAATATTGAAGAAATGATAAGAGAAGAGATCTTCTCTTTCATCCCTTAAAACATTTCTAAGGTAGATTGATTGATGAATTTATTTTAGTGAATATTTTATTATGTGTTTTAATTAATGCTAAATTTAGATTTTCTAAATAGACCTATTTAATAAGAAAGCAATCTTAGGATTACTTAAGGTGGATTACGACCACATAACTCACACCCATTTATTTGTTTCCACCATGTATATCATGCATATGAATAATCCTAAGCATACCTATACATGCAATGCAAATTTTTAGTACACTTTGATGATGAATGCTAAGTGATATGATTTAAAAATTTAGATATTCTATGAATGCATGTCTTATTATGTAGAAAAGTTCATCCATTAAAATGCACATTCACATGTATAAAAGTTATAAGTGAATATGACGCCATTGTTTTCTTGGGTAAGTACAAGACCTACTTAGGGCTACTTAAAGCTCGGATGTTGACTAATATACCACTTTTCTTAAATACATGTAGATGTACCAAAAAAAAAACCAAAATAAATGGATGAAGGATCATGCAAAAGATTATGTTTGATTTGGTTGCATAATTTATATGTGTAAATGTAAGGATCCTTCTTAAGTCATAACATAGAAATGCATAGAATAGATTTAAGCAAGTGTTGTGTTCTTTTCAAATGAACCATACACATTGTAAATCCTATTCAAATCCATGTTAAGAGAAGAGAAGAAAATAACATAAAACACATCTTATGCTATAATCACTTGCAAGCTTATAAGTACTTATAAGTATCACTTCATTCATAATCTTTAATTTATAGTTTTGAAATAATTTTAGTTTAATAGTGATAATAGCCACTATTCTTAATTTTAACCAACACATACAATTTGACATAAAAGAAATACATTTTAATTAATTGATTTTCAAAAGAAATGAATGCATGATTTCATATGGAAAATAATATTTAACATGCTTAGAAAAAAAAAATAAAGGATGTAAGCACATACTTCATTCCTAATTACTTCCTAAGAACAATCATATAAAATAAAATTATTTAAAATGAATCAAAATTCTTTAAGGAGATTTTTTTTTTAATTTGATTTGACTTAGGAAACATGAAAAGGGTTTACTGGTCCTAACCTATTTCCCTCATGTGTGAATTGATTTAGTTTAACTTTAGAACAATTAGGTTGATTTTATGTTTTGTTTAGATTAATGTATGAATTAAATCCATTAATTACCCCTTACCTATAACACTTTAACATAATTATCTAATTATGAGCCAACATATGATATGCAACCACATGGAAATTAAATCAATGTACCCTAAGAATGAAGGGGTCTAATATAATTTTCTCATAATTATTGATAATTAAGCAAGGGTTTAATTACTGTAACCATCCTACACATGTAATTTGATTATGATTTCTTTTGAAATCCTCTTAGGTTATTGAACACCTAAGAATCTACCCAAAAATTAAGTGATTAAGTTCTGGAAGGATTTAATTTTGAGTTTGGTTGATTAAACTAATTAATGAAGTGATTAAGTCATTAATAAATTTGCAAATTAATTAAGTGTTTTTCCAGATGGAATAGACATAGGGGAAAAGATTGGAAAAGAAATCATAATCTCATTCGCTAAGCCCATTCACTGTTTCATGATGATTAACAAGCTTAATTAATGAATTTATGACTTTTTAATAATTTAATTAATTATTTAATTAATAAGATGATCTGAGATAAGCAATTCCCATTAATCCAATAAATTCCAGAAAATTATGGGAGGCGAGATCATCTCACTAATAAATGTTAGGAAATTAATTAGTTGTTGAAGTAATTAAGGAGTACTAACCTAATTATATATTTAATAAAACCCAAATTAAGTGAAAATCACTATTCAAAATTAATTAGTTTTAATTTTATATTATCTCTGAATTATCTTTAAAATGAGCCCAAGTTTGCATTTTTTGGATTTTCTATAATTTAGTTATTAAGAAATTTTTGTATTAAATTAGATTCATTAAGCCTAATTAACCTACTATTAGGCCACATGGAAGCTGATGCGGCACGCTTTCCATGTGGCACAATGGGATATGTTTTTTAAGTTGTCACATCACCGAAGTCACCGGGACACATTTTCTTTTACGTCGAATCTAAGATCGACGGGGATTAATCTCATGGGAGTTAAATAAAAGGGGATCTAATATGATCTAATCATATCCATCTATTTCAATCATGTGGAATGGATGACGGTGATCCTTCTCCTTTATGAAAGATGAACATCGTCAGACCTTCAATTCGAGCTCATCCGATATCAATTGGATCAAAATAATCCCACACCTTCTAAAGGAGATGCACATCTAATGGTTAAGATCCGATGGGGTGACACTTTTCTTCAAAAAGGACCACAATCAAATTTTCCTAAGGCTATGGTTTCAAGGAATTATCTCACCGGAGGCTATCATCAGTGCTTCCAACGGAGGTAGTTGCCTCAATGAGGAAGTGTTGATGATTTAGGTCTGACAAAGTGGTGATAACCAAGCTCCTTCAATGGTGATCGATTGATCAAAGGTAGCTTGGCTTGGAGACTTGGGAAATGACTTCTTTAAAAGTCCACCGATGGTGCTTGGAAGGTTAATTTGTGATGGAGAATTGGATGATTTAGCTTGGGATTTATCTCCCCTATTTTGGCTTTGAGTGAAATCAAAAATAGAAAATCAATTATGCTTGGGAATGGCTTGGAAAAGCTTGGGGAGTCTTCAATGAATCTCTAGCTCGGGAAATGAGTGCTTGTGGTTTGAGAGGGAATGAGGAGTATATCTCCTCCTGGATTAGATGGTGATGAGAGTTTTTTCATTTTGTTCAATGGCAAGGATTGGGTTCACAGTTGGGCTTCTAAACATCCCATGTGAGTCATTTTTTGAGGGAAGGAGAGTGGGTGCCCATGTGTTGTGTGAGTTTATTTGGATTTCAAGTTCAATTTCCATTAAAGGGATTGGTTTGGCCTTGATTGGGTCATGGCTTATTGGTCATATGTTAACTACCTCCTTTTCCATGGACCAGAGGATATCAAGTCACCTTGAAAAGAAATGGCCAAATTAAGTGAATTTGGTCATAGATACCCTTGACCTAAGGGTAAAATGGTCATTTGGCCATGATTTTGATTTGGGAAAATTTGAAATGATTCAAAAGCCAAATATCAACTAATTTGGACTTCATTTGGTTTGATTGATTCAATTTGACCCATTTAGGTCAAGTTGGGTCAAATTGGAGTTGACCATGTCAAATTGGATCAAACCATGGGTTAGGTCAAGTTCAAAATGATGATTTGGAGTCTTATATCATTGGTTTCAATTTTTAGATTTAGTTTGGTTCATTTAGGTTCATTTAGATCAAATGGGTCAAGTTGAAATTTGACCATTTGACCCAAGATAGTCATGGGTTGGTTTAGCTTGGTTGGTCATTTGAAATGTAATGCTTTCAATCAATTTGGTTTGGTTTGATTTCAAGTTGATTTGACCTTTTAGGTCAAGTTGTTCATGATTAATTGGGCTAGGGTCTAATTGGTCAATTGAAATATTGGTCAAGTTCAATAATCAATTTAGAATGAATTTGACCCATTGATTACAATCAATTTTGCTTAGATTAAGATTTAACCCATTTTGGCTTTTTAGGTCAATTTGGGTCAACTTAGGTCAAGTGGCCAATTAGGCTTTGTTTGGCTCAATTGATTGCTTGGTCAAGCTCAGTAATTGATTATGGATTGGTTTAGATCAATGGTTTCAATCAATTTGGCCTATAAAATTTGGTTTGTTTCATTTGGGTTAAATGTTGACTTGGTCAAAGGCTTGGTTTGACTGGTTTGACCCAATTTGAGTGATTGATCATCCTAGATGATTGTTGCTCATAATGTGAGGCTTAGATGGGCTTAGTTCAATCCAAATTGGGTTGGATTAGAATTTGCTCAAAAAAAGTCCTTTAGGTCACTTTGGGTCAAGTGAGCCTAAGTGGGTCAATTGACTTGATCAAGGCTTGATTCAAATTTGGTTGAACTCACTTTAGACTTATGATGGAAATATAAATCCAATTGAAAGTGATTTGGAGTCAAATGGGCTTTGGTTCATTTGATAATTTCAAGTCAAAAGGGTGAACATGGGTTTGACTTGGGTTAGTTCGATTTTGGTTTGACCCATGATTTGACCCAATTTGACCAATTGGTCAACCTAACCCAAAATTGATCAACTTGACCTAATTTGGTCAAATTGAATCAAACCAAATTAACTCTACTTGAAATTTTGTGCAACCCATTTTTGAATCATTTCAAATCAGCCCAAATCAAAATCAAGGCCAAATGACCACTTTACTCTTAGGTCAAAGGGTATCCTATGACCAAATTCAGTTAGAATTTAGTCATATTCTTTCTCAAGGCCACTTTGCATCCTTTTAGTGGTCCACTTAGACACCAAGGAGGGTGGTGAATATGACCCAATGACCTTGGGTCGGCCATGACCCAACCCAAGGCCAACCAACCAATCTAAAGGTAATTGAGAACTTGGATCACCCAATGCACTCACCTAGCACTTTTCCTCCTCCACTCCTCTAGCTAAAATGACTCACATGAGATGCTAAACAACCTGCCGATCAACCATCCTCCCTTGATCAAAATGGCAAAATTTCTCACCGTATCCAAGGAGAGATATACTCCTCATTCCCACTCAAACCACAAGAACTCAATTTGACGGGCTCTAGGAATCAAAACCAAGCATCTCTAAGCTTTCCAAAGCTTCCCTTGATTTCTCCTTCTCAATTTTGCTCAAAGTCGAAATATGGGAGGTCAATCCAAAGCCAAACTCATCCAATTCTCCATCAAAATTAACCTCACAAGCACCATCAAGGGATTTCATCGAGCTCAATAAAGTTGTTTGTTAAGTCACCAAGCCACGAGAAAGAGGTTTTTGATTAAGGCCAATCACCATTGAAGGGGATCTTGGTAAACTGAACCATCCACTCTAAATGAAGACTTGATACCTTCAACAAGGCTTTGTCTCTACTAGATGAAGCTATCTCATCCATTGGAAGCGTTGATAGCCTCATGTGAGGTATTGCTCAAAACATCTTAGGATAAAATTGCTTGGTATTTTGTGAAGAAAATTGTAATCCTTTGAGATCTTGACCGTTGGATACATTGCTTATGCTTCCCCAAAGGTGTGGGATGAACTCCATCCAAGCTCAAGTGAGGTCGTGATCGAGCGACGATCAACGAATGGCATCCGTCTCTCATTGCTCGAGGAGAGGATCACATGCCCATTTCGCGAAAGGATGGTTGTGATTAAATCATGATAGATCCTCTCTGATTTAAATCACAGATTAATCACCGTCCGATCCAATATCGACGGCTTGTGGAGAAAGTCGTTGCCACCACTAACTCGGGCGAGGTGACAACTTAAATAACCTATGCCTTCACACCACATGGAAAGCTCCATGACGGGGTTAATTAGCCTTAATGAATTTATTTTTAATATTGAAACTTTCTAAAATCATAACAAATTGTAGGAAAATCCAAAAAAATGCAAACTCAAACAAATTTTAAAGATAATTCAAAGGAAAATAATATAAAATTAAAATCAATTAATTTTGAATAGTAATTTTCACTCAATTTGGATTTTATTGGAAATATAATTAGGCTAATTACTCCTTAATTACTTTAGCAATTAATTTCAAACTGCCTAAGGTTGATTAGTGGGATGGTCTCTGCCTCCCATGATTTTCTTGGAATTTATTGTTGGATTAATTAGGGGAATTGCTAGTTTCACCCATAATCACTCTCTTAACTAAATAAATGATTAACTAATTAAATAGTAATAAATTTAGTAATTTAGCTTGCTAATCATCATAAAATAGTGAATGGACTTAGGGAATGAGATTAGATTTCTTTTCCAATCTTTTCCTAATTCATTTCATTTGGATAAATACTTAATTAATTTGCAAATTGATTAATGACTTAATCACTTCATTAAATGGCTTAATTAATCAAATTCAAAATCAAACTATTCGAACTTAATCACTTAAATTGTTGGGTAGATTCTTAGGTGTTCAATAACTTAAGAGAACTTCAAAGGAAATCATAATCAAACTACATGTAGGATGGTTATGAAAGTGCTTAATTAAACCCTTTAGCTTAATTAATCAATAATTATGAGCCAATTTTATTTAACCCCTTTATTTCTTAGGTGCATTACTGATTTAAATTTCATGTGGTTGCATATCATATGTTGGCTCATAATTACTTGGTTAATTTTGTTAAAGTGGTATGTAAGGGTAATTAATCAATTTAATTCACACCTTAACCTAAATAAAACATAAAATTAACCTAATTATTCTAAAATTAAACTAAACCAATTCACACATGGGGGAATGGGTTAGGGCTTGCAAACTCTTTTCACATTTCTCAATCAAATCAAATTCAAAAATAAAAATTTCCTTAAAGAATTTTGATTCATTTTAAATGATCTTATTTTTATAGGATTGTCCTTAGAATTAATTAGGTGAATAAAGTTATATGCTTACATCCCTTTATTTCTTTCCAAGCATGCTAAGTATTGTTTTCCATATGAAATCATGCATTCATTTCTTTTGAAAATTAATTAAATAAAATGTTTCCTTTATGTCAAATTGTATGTTTTGGCTAAAGTTAAGAATATGAGTGGCTATTATCACTATTAAATCAAAAAATTATTTTCAAATCCAATAAATCAAAGATCATGAATGGAGTGATGCTACTTATGAATACTTATAAGCTTGCATGTGATTATAGCATTAGATGTGTTTATGTTGTCTTCTTCTCTTCTTTTAACATAGATTTGAATAGGATTTGCAAAGTGTATAGTTCATTTGAAAAGAACACAACACTTGCTTAAATCTATTCCTATGCATTTTTATGTTATGACTTAAGAAGGATCTTGAAATTTACACATGTAAATTATTCAACCAAATCAAACAAAAAAAAAAAAAATCTTTTGCATTATTTTTCATCCATTTATTTCTTTTTGTACATCTACTTATATTTAAGAAAGTGGTATATTATGACATCTGGGTCGCGAGGTTTTAAGTAGCCCTAAGTAGGTCTTGCACACCCGTAGAAAACAAAAAAACCATACTTTTCACTTTTTTATACATGTGAATGTGCATTATGTTAATGGAAGATGAATCCCTCTTTCTACATAATAAAACATACATCAATTGAATATTCAAGTTCTCAAATCATATCTCTTAGCATTCATCATCAAAGTGTGCTAAAATTTGCATTGCATGTATAGATATGCTTAGATTATTCATATGCATGGTATACATGGTGGAAAGAAATAAATGATTGTGTGTTATGTGATAGTAATTCACTTTAACTAATCCTAAGATACTTTTTATTAAATAGGCTATTTAAAGTAAATTTAAACTTAGGGATAATTAAAACACATAATAAAATATTCACTAAAGAAAATTCTTAATCAATCTACCTTAGAAATGTTTTAAGGTAGGGATGAAAGAGAAGTTCTCTTCTTTCTTCTCTTCATAATATTTAGTAACTAAGTGTAGGTTCATTAAACCAAATCAAATCATCAACTAAAATTGAGAAATCAACTAAATCACTTAAAATGAAATCACCCTCTAAATTGAATCCTTCACACTTAGAAAATTTCAATCTTAAAGCCTATCTAAGACATGCCACACAAGCCTTAAATGACACACACACATTAGGCTAAGTCACAATTTCTAGCTCTATGATAGGGCAGTGCATGGTTTGATGCCTGATTTTATTTTATGATGTAATATTTTAGACTAGGGTGCATGTGTGTAGTCTGGATGATAGGGCGATCTTAGCCTAATAATATTTTTTTGTAGGGGTTGTGCTTAAGGGGTGATGTAATATAAATATAAATTCTTTTGCTGTGCAAGTTGCTTATACCCCTAAGCATAACCCAAATTAGGATAGGTGGACTTGGTTACCCATGTGTGGGATGCTAAATCTATTCATATAATTGCTTAGGTTACATGCTATGTTTAGCTAACCTCTGTTTTATAGGTTTAATTAGATTTATCATTCCCTTTCGATATAAATTTTGCAATTAAGATTTGAAATGAATGTTGGGGAATTAGGATGGACATTAGTTATAAGACCATGTCTTATGTACTATGAAGCCTTGGAAAAATGACATCCTAAGTCAAACCAAAAGAAAGAAGAAATGAAGAAAGAAAGAAATGATAAAGGAAGAAAGGAAGAAATGAAGAAATGAAGAATGAAAACCCCCATAACATGAATTCTTTTTTTTAATTATAATTATTCATTTGTAATCCTGATTGTATAATGGTGAGCTAGCTCAACTACCCACATTTCTTTTCGGGTTTATGGTAGTACCCAACGCACCCATTTAATCTTTGCACTAATTTTATAAATTGATTGATGTTTTGTTTATGATTGCAATTAGATGGAATGATTTTCCTAGTTTTTAATTGATGATTGTTGAATGGCCTGGATACCTTTAGACTATTAGGCAAAAATAAATTTTCTATCCAATTAATCAGCTAAAAAATTAAAAAATTAAATAACTCATAATCTCACCTTAACACCTAAGACATAAATCAAGATAATTAAAGATTTAGCAACACATTAGTTGGATGTTGTATGTCTCACATCATTCATAAATCATATTGCTTCACTCTTGCTAATGGAGGGCTTCCATCTTTGCTAGAGAAAATGACTTGACCTTGAGAGCCATGGTGGAAACACAATTCCTTCTTTCTGATTTTGGCCCATAACCAATTTCTCATGCATTAGGCATACGAAATCCCATAGCCTGTGTCAAATAAAAATATCCAAAAATCAAAATAAAATTTAACAAAATTTGCATTAGATTTAAGTTATTATTAACGCCCTTCATGATCTAGTCTCTTAAGGAATGTGTTTAAGGACTTAGTCTCCTTTCTAAATGAACAACAACTTAGCAATCTTACAAATCATAAGAATTGCCTACATGTATTTAAATTTGTAAGAGGAGTTAGTTGGCACCCTGTGTAGTTGTAAGTCTACAATGGTGGTTTATTATCTCTGGAGGTAAATCATATACCCATTTTTGTCTTAGATTTAGGTCATGCTTTGGCCCTCATAAAGCTCCCTAGACTTAGGATCCAGGTTGTCGTTTCCTGGATACAAGCATAAATCCTCACCTATTACATTTCTAATCTTGTGTTATGGAATTGTAAGCCTAGATTTATAATAAAAATTCAACTCAAACATATAATCCTATTCAAATTTCAAAAATATAAAGCCCAACCATAGATAGTTTGGGATTTGATTCCCAAGCATCATGAGCATCCCTACTCATCTCCCTTTGGTTTTGATAATAACCCCCTCCTTTTGATCAATCCTGCTTGATTTTTAAAAAATAACCAATTTATTAATAGTCATATATTTGAAATCTTTAGATACAATGATCATTTATCTTAATCAAGAGTATTCTTAAAGAATTTTATTTTTTAGGATGTAATTAAGTATGGGGTCTTGCCTCCATAGGGAACTTAATGAACTCAATTTAAAATAAACCCCGCTTTATTTTTCCATGTGGGGAAAGATCTCAAGCATTTGAAGACCCATTGTCCTAGTCTTTATTAGGTGATTAGGTCCATTGTAGGATGGTGACTTCTATCTCTCGAGATAGTACATCATTCCTTAATGTCACACCCGATCACCCTAATGAGTACATCTACAGATCTACATGGTACCCAACTACAATTTTCAGTACTCCAATTATTGAAAAAAAATTCACCACAGATTTTTCTAGTAGCTCGGCCGGGGATGGTTCCTCTCTCCATCTTTGGTGAATGATCGTTATCTCCAAGTGTCGATAGTGGATTTGTATTTCATAAGAGCCCAAGACTATCCTTCTTCTCCGTTGGCACTTAGCTCATTTCATTCTTAAGCTAAGCCAACATCCAGTTTTAGGACCACTCTATGTAGGTCTTAAACCCCTATTGGGTCCCCCAATAGGTGGAAATAAAATTTAACCAAAAGAAACAACTAAAACTTTGTTGAGTTTTCTTACCATTTCTATGGTAAGGTAAAAGTTCATTCCATAAATAAGAAAAATAAACCCTTTATAAAATATCTCTTTTCAAAAGCGGTTCCAAAAGTTCACATAATAAAATACTTGCACAAAATTTTCATAACTTCCATCTAACAATCTTCAAGATTGTTACATGTAGGATCTTTTCAAAAAAAAAAAAAAAAAAATCAAAGTCAAGAATCATCTTTCAAAAAGCACATATGAACATTCTCATTTAATATACCCAAATTTATTGAATGAAGATTTCATCTTAAAAAAACAAAAAAAAAAATCTTCTTTCAAAAAGCACATATGAACATCCTTATTCAATATACCCAAATTTATTGAATGAAGATTTCATTTCCAAAAAAAAAAAATCAAAATCATCTTTCAGAAAGTTCAAATTTAAAATGAACATCCTTATTCAATATACTCAAATTTATTGAATGAAGATGTCATTTTCAAATAAAATTAAAATAATCTTTCAAAAAGCACAAATTTAAAATGAACATCCTTATTCAATATACCCAAATTTATTGAATGAAGATTTTATTTCAAAATAAAATAAAAATCATCTTTCAAAAAGCACATATTTGAAAATGAGAATCCTCATTCAATATACCCAAATTTATTGAATGAAGATTCAATTTCCAAGTGAAATTATATCATAAATTTGAAATTCCATTTCAATATATATCACATATGTTGAAGTTGGAATTTCTTTCTTTTAAAAAAAAGTATAAATTTGAGGATAAACTTTTTCATTCAATATATCCAAATTTGTTGAATGGAGGTTTCATTTTCAAACAAAATCACACCATATTTGAAATTCCACTCAACACATTCCACATGTGTTAAGTTGGAATTCCTTTCTATTAAGAAAAGCAATAATCACACACACAAAAATTTCATCTTTGAAAATAAAATATAATTGATTTCCATTTTACATACACAAATTTGTTAAATGGAAATCTTCTTTGTAAGAAAAAAATCATAAAAATCAAAATACATTGGAATTCCATTTGACATACCAAAATTTGTCAAATGAGGGTTTCATTTTTCAAAAAGAAAATTGAAAATAAATTAGATTCTATTTAACATACCAAATTTGTTAAATAAAAACCTCTTTTGTTTTTCAAAATAACATAAATCAAAACAAAATCCAACACATTTGAGGTTTATTTAGCATACACAAATTTGCTAAGTAAAGTTAACATTTTTAAAATTAAAACAAAAAAATCAAACACATTTGGATCTTTCATTTAGCACAAAAAATTTGCTAAGTAGAGATCCCATTTTTTAAAAATTCAAAACATAAAATCAAACACATTTGTATTTTGATTTAGCATACCCAAATTTGCTAAGTAAAGATCCATTTTTCAAAATCAAAATGGAAAGATCTTGCACTCAATGGCGTTGTCTTGGGGAAAGATCTTTGGTACATTCAAGACCCATTATCCTTAGGAGTCCTTATCAGGTGATTAGGTCCATTGTAGGATGATGATTTCTGTCTCTCGAGAGAGTACATCATTCCTCAATGTCACACTCGATCATCTTAATGAGTACATCTACGGATCTACGTGGTGTCCCAACTACAATTTTTAGCACTCCAAATGTTGAAAATAAAAATACACCACAAATGCATAGTAGACTTACATCTTTGTTATGGGCAACCTATTTGTGGCAAAATAGATTGAACCCACTGGAGACTACAGAGAGAGTGTTGAGACTTATCTCACTCAAAAAGGTGCAATTCCTATGGGAGTTTCCGACACCGCCTCTAAAGATAGGATGCTTGGGATAGGGACTCTTTAAATTCTAATCCACAAGTGAATAAATTTATTTATTATTTTGTTTGTTTGATTATCGTGGACCCTATTGGTTTGTGAGGGATCATTCACAAGCAAGCAAATGACGCTTTGAATGAAGATAATATTTTGATGAATTGGAATAGAGTTTTGATGATAATTATTTTCAAACATGATTTCATGGGTAGTATTTCTTCAAATAGAGCCCATTAATATCGTGTTCCCCTTTACAATTATTAAGTTGATAAGATCTTCCTTAGTATACCTTCTTTATGGTAAAAGGGCCTTCTCAACTGGGTTCAAACTTGCCTCCCATCTTTCAACGTGCAACAATTGGTCTCCTTAAAACTAAAATAAGCTCTTATACTTGAAAAGCTCTAGGGCGGACTAGCTTGTTGTGAGCTTGAATCATCTTAGCTTTGTACAATGCGAGGTCAAGTCTCTCCTCAAATCTTTGAGCTCTTCTAACCGTAACTTTGCATTCTACTCTGTAGTGATTTTACTTCCCATTGCTATCCTTAGTGATGGGAGTTAAACTTCTAATGGTAGAACGGCTTCAAACCCATACACTAAGGAGAACAGATTGAGTTGGAGTTCTGTATGTGGTGCGGTATGCCCACAAAGCTTCAACTAGTTGCTCATGCCACTATCACTTATTATTGTCGAGTGTGTTCTTTAATATTTGGATGAGAGTTTTTTTGAATGCTTATGCTAGGCCATTTGCCCTAGGATAGATGGTGGAGTATATCCAACCTATATTATGTCTCATGGAGAAGCTATTGATATTAGTACTTGAATGCGCATCATTATCGATATAATTAAGATACCCAACCTATATACGATATGGTTCCTAAAAAATTAGAGCACATGCTGAGCTGTGACCTCTCTAAGTGGGATTGCCTCTGCCCACTTAGAAAAGTAGTCAGTGGTAGCTAGGATGAGCTGATGACCCTTATAAGAGGGAAGATCGATCAGGCCCATTATGTCAGTACCCTAACACTCAAATGGCCATGAGGCCAATGTAGGATGTAGAATGTTGGCTGGTTGGTGTAAGACCACACCGTGTACCTGACACTGATGACATTTCTTAGCTACTTTCATGTAGTCTGTGATCATCGAAGGCCAGTAGTATCATAATCTCTTGATCTTTATTTTCATCTTCAGACTAGATTGCGCTGCATAGACAATGAATGTACCTAGTCATGATCTTATGGGCTTCGTGTTTATCTAAACAGAACCACATTTGATTAAAAGACTATCGATAAAGTGCCATCCACGAGAGAGGGAGAGCTCTCTACTTCATCCGATGGGCTTGTGATTTCTCTTGAGGTAGTTTGCTGTTCAAGTAATCTATGAATGGTTGCCTCCAATCCAGCTTCTCATCTTTATTGGCAACGATTACCTCCCCTTCAAGAGAGAATCTCTTGATGAGTTCAGCATCAATAAGAGATAAGACTTATTAGAATGGTCTCATCTTCCAGACATGTCAATTCCTTGGTGAGTTTGGCTAAAGAATCTCCTACTGCGTACTCTCCTCGAGGAACCTTATAGATAGTGACCTCAAGAATTTGGGCCAACAGCTTCATGGTGTACTCATGATAGTGATGAAGCTTAGGTTTTAGAACCTTATAGGACCCAATAATTTGGTTAATGACCAGTTGAGAATCCAGACATGATGCTTTTGACACACATTATAATAACTACGACAATCAAAGCCTCATATTTGGCTTCATTGTTGGTGCATGGATTGGAGAGATAGTATAAGAATCTCTTCACATCATAGTTTGGACTTAAAAGGATGATTCTTACCCCTACCTTTCCTGGAAGAGTAGATTGTGGTTCTTCTCCTTTTTTGAAAGCCGCACCATCAAAATACATCTCCCAACAATGATGTCCCCAAGTTCATGATTTATTCATTGGGGAGGTCATCACTAAGTGGAGAATCAGTAGGAAGTGGGTGTGCTACTAAGAAATCCACTAGTGCCTGTCCTTTCACAGCACGGAGGGGTATGAATGTCATGTTAAACTGTGATAAAATCATGGAATAATGTGCCAACCATCCGGATAGCATCGACTGTGTCATGGGATATTGTAGTGGATTGATTCATAAAATCAAGTTCACCTTATAAGAAAGCATGTAATGTCATAGCTTTTAGGATGCGAAGATTAAAGCTAGGCAATATTTCTAAATAGGTGGGTAGTTTGCTTCAACAGGGATTAGACAATGGCTGAGGTAGTAGAGAGCGTTCTCCTTCCCTTTGCTGTTGGTTTGGGCCAATAATGCGCCAATGGAGTCATCCAATGCGGCAGTGTAAAGGATAAGTGGCTTGCCCGATGGGCTATTAAACCGGGTGGCTTCACCAAATCTTTGATATCTTTAAAAGCATGCTACACTTGTCATCCACTTGAACTTATCCTTTTGACAAGTGTTGAAATTGGCTTGCATCACCCTAATAGATTGGAGATAATGCGCCTTAGATATGCCAACCATACTATTAGAATGATCTGAGTTGAGTTAAGCTTTTAGGTGGTGGCATTTCTAAGATAGCTTTGATCTTTTCTAGATCCATCTCTATTCCTCAGTGTCGGACAACAAACCCAAGGAACTTCCCTGAAGCTACTCCGAATGCTCACTTCAGGGGGTTCATTTTAAGATTAAATTGCCTTAACCATTTGAAAACTACTCTCAAGTAGAAAAGATGGTCTTCTTTTTTTTTTTTACTTTTGATTACTAGATCATCAACATAGCATTCAACTTGATGATGAATGAGTTCATTGATGATCCAGTCATACCATGGTATGTAATGACATTTTAAGGAAAAAGCATAACCTTATAATAATAGATTTCGATCAGGGTTCGAAAAGTAGTGTTTCTTTCATCCTTGGGGGACATCTTAATTTGGTTGTAGCTAGATGAACCATCCATAAAGGATAAAGCTGCATGAGATGAGGTAATGTCCATCATTAATTTTGGTATAGAAAGTGGAAATTCATCCTTAGGACATGCCTTATTTAAGTCCTTAAAATTGATGCATATGTGAATTTGGCCATTTTTTTTCTTAACTGGCATGACACTAGCTAACCAGGTAGGGTATTTTTCTTCCCTGATAAAGCCAACATCGATCAATTTCTTGATTTCAGAAGTGACCTGTTGTTCGATTTCTAATCGCATGCATCTAGGAGCTTGTTTGATAGGGTTAGCATTAGGGTCTATTGCTAGTTTATGGACTGCTATGTTAAGAGATAATCCTAACATCTCTTCATAGCTCCATGCAAAACAGACCTTAAACTTAGTCAATAGCCTAACTAAGTCATTAGTTTCTTCTTTGTTCAGTAGAGAATAGATGTATGTGGGGCGTGAATCTTCTTTTGTTCCAAGGTTGATTTCTTTGTGCTTGTTGATAGTTGAATGGATTTTCTCTTCAAATTTTGGAGCTGCATCTTTGATTTGAAGATCATCAGGATCATCTAAAGTTTCTAAACACACTTTCTCATAAGAGTTAGTATGGTTTGAGATGAACCTATCAGACTCTAGATGATTGGTGACAACCATGCAGTAATCATCATCGTCGACTGGACCCACTATACTGAATCCTAGTCCTGGTCTTGATTGTGCCTTTCTACCTTTGTTGTCCCATAGCTTCTTGAAGTATTCTGACCTATGCCTGGACTATGTGTAAGGAATTAAAGCTTTCTTTGCAAGATTATGAACACACGATGAGTACCAATCAAAAGGTTATTCCATTAGATCTTTATATGAATCATCCTCAAGTTTTACTTTTGCTTTTGGACATAAGGATGATGATCCCAATAGAAATCTTTTTGGCTTGACATCCCTGGAAGATCTAGGGGCTTCCTTAACTACTAAACCCTCAACTTTTTGAGAAGAAATTAGGGTTAGAGCTAAAGTTCCCAACTATTATATAGTGATTTTACATAATCCTCATTCGAATATATTAATGCTTTGCTTGGAGGCCTGGTCTTCATCACTGTCTGGCTCGAGTGTCACCTCCAATGAAACCCACTGAGAGGGGTTGGCTGGTATGATAATCACATGAGACTCATCCTCTGAGCTGGACTCTAAGTCTATGTGAATAACATGGGTATTCTTGTGAACTAGAATATAACCCCTGTTGGTTGGCTGCCAACCAGGGGGCCTTCCACCTCAGGAATTGCCTCTATATCTACCTCTGCCTCTACCTAGGAGGTCAAGTCATTCTACCCATATGTTCGTATGGTAGAGTGAACGGGTGGAATGTAACATGCACTCTACCTCTTCCTCGATCCCATTCTCGCCCCTTTTCTTTTTCTTTTTTCTTTTCTTTTTTTCTTTTGTATTTGAACTTTGTCTAATTTCATGAGAAAATGTATTTTGATTTTGAGAAAGATAGTAGGTCGCATTCTTATATATCTTGACCTCTCTAACTAAGAATGACTTTTCATCTCCTTTGACATAGTATTCGATTCCATCTCTTCAAACTTGATGCACCGATGAAGAGGATGGAACCATCTTGTTCGGTGTATCCAAGGCCTATCGAGCAACACAGTGAATGATGTCTTCAAATTAATTATATAGAACTTGGCTTAGTCTTCCATACCTATTTCCAAAGGTAACACTATGGAACCTAAAGCCCTCTCACTGTTCATTGAATCCTCTCAATATCATCGATCTCCTCAAGCTTAGAGACATCAATCCTCAGGCAAGGGTTTTTAGGCTCATAATGTTCACCGATGCACCTAGATCAACCAACATCCTAGAAAGTTTGAATCTGCCTATGTCCACTATAATGTAGAGGGGACGGTTGTGCTCCATATATCCTAGAAGAAGGTCTTCATCGATGAATGTGACTTCTTGGGCTTCTCTTGAATAATGTGCCTCCTCTCCAACAACAATCAGCTAAGCTAAGCATATTTTTGAATCAAATAGGGCCTTGATTAATGATTCCCTTATCTCTTTGGATAAGACAAGGGCATCATATATGCTTTGTTTAGCTAGTAACTTTCTCAAGTGAGCGAGGACATTGTAATCAACTTTGGTTTGGTCCTCCAAAAGCATATCCATGGGTGCAACATCTTATGGAGGGGCTTCTTGATCGCTGGAACTAATGACTTACTTATCTTGAGGTGCTACCCTCAGAGGTAGAACCTTGCCACCGCAGAGGTTAACTGACCTATGGTGGTTTAGTGGAAGATTGATTCTATCTGCCCACAGCTAAAGCAATACGCAACTGAACGAAGCA
>CM038218.1:197515027-197631756 GCA_021442155.1 Cymbidium sinense
TATAGTATATTGGTCACTAGATGACATATTAGCTAATTACTTTGCTAAGAAGAGACAAATTTTTGGGAGTGACTGCTCCAATCAAGATGATGACAAGGTCAACTTTGATCCCAATAAGGATGACATGTTGGATGATACAGCCGAGGTCCACATGGTTGACACTCGGGGATCCTTATAGTAGGATCAAACCAGCCAGGAAGGTGCTGTGTTCGAGGAGGGTGACACTTCTCACTCGACTCAGAAACTCCTCCGCTAGCTCAGATAGAGAGATAATCACATTGATATAATGAGGAAGAAGATTGAAGAGTTGATGGCAGTAGTTGTAGTATTGCAGAACACAACTCTAGTTTTACAGCCTTCTCACATGACAGTCGACCGTCCAGAGTTGGTATATACCCTAGAGCATCCTAGGTGTACTCCCTCAGAGGATGATGCTGGTAGTTTGCATAGGAAGGTTATATATGGCACCTACATGCATGAAAAGGATATCAAAAATATGGTAGAGTAGCAGGTGAGGAAGCGATGGCGCAAGCCCGAGGGAGCTCATCTATTCCAAAGGGTAGACCATACCTGGAGGAATTTGATGTAGTTTAATACCCTAAAGGTTTTGTGCCACCTTCCTTCAAAATATTTGATGGAAATGGGAACCCACGTTAGCATAACACACATTTTAGAGCCGGTTGGTACAATGCAAGTGGCAGTAATGCATTATTGTTCAAACTTTGTGTCAGCAGCCTAGCAGGGGTTGCATTTGATTAGTATGCTGAACTGCCTAGTGGTTTGATAGGGACTTTTGCTGAGTTGGAACACCTCTTCATTTAGAGGTTTGCTAGAGCTCATTAAAGTGTGACTGTAGGCTATCTTGTTGTAGCGAAATAAGTCCCCAACACGTCCCTTATTGATTATATTCTCAGGTAGTGCAACTTGAGCATGAAATGTGAGCTGTCTGAACTGCACACCATTGAGATTCTCCTCAAGAATACGGTTGCCTTCATGCTTAAGGACTTTACCATCCAGACATTTGAGAAATTAATTAATAAGTCAATTAGCTTGTAAGAAGAGGCCAAATAGTTGCCCTTTCCTGACCAATCATTTCAGCCCAAGCTACATAAGGTGTTCGAGAAGAAGCCAGGGACAATTATGTTAGTGGATAGAGGGAAGCAGCCAGCCAGAGTCTAGTATAAGGGACCCTGAGCTCCGCAGCCTTCTTTCCCACCTCTTCTACCACCACCTCGATCATCATATCAACTGCCACAATGACCATTCCCACCGAATCAGTTGCCTACCCAGCAGTGATATTCCTATCCCCCATGAGGTAACTATTACCC
This sequence comes from Cymbidium sinense, assembly GCA_021442155.1. NCBI lineage: Eukaryota > Viridiplantae > Streptophyta > Magnoliopsida > Asparagales > Orchidaceae > Cymbidium > Cymbidium sinense. Next base: position 197,516,356 of record CM038218.1, read on the forward strand.
ACATACTCTTACTGATAGATTAAATAAGCCATAATAATTCAAGATGGAGGTAATTAAGAAAATCTTCAAGAATCTCTTGAAGAAACCTGACTTTTAGTTACCAGAGCCGAAGAGGCCGGAGGATGTGGGAAAGAGTAATGATCTTAACTATTTTCCCTACCACTGTATGATTAATCATGTCTTAGAGGATTGTATTACATTTAAGGACAGGCTTAAGCATAGCTATAAGTCAGGTGCCGTGGTTATTTCCAAGGAATACTTAGTAGAACAACCTTCCAGTTCTATTATGGTAATTCTTGGGGAAACTTGATCCTCTTAAGACAAAAGAAGGTTTGGATATTGCCCTATTCTGAATCTCTAAAAAAGTAGTTTCTAAAATTAAGAAACTCTTTCTATAGATGCTTGAGGCAGCTCAAACCTTAAACATTAAGGAAGGTTTGCAAGTTGCCAAAGATAACTTAAAGAAGGTGACAGCCTAGCAGCAGCAATAGCATAACAACACAACCACCGTTTGAGTCCAACACTCCAGACATGGTTGTAGCTACTACTTCTTCCTCCACTAGCTCCTCTTCTACCAGCAGGAGCATTGTATAAATGGACAAGGGCATTAAATCCCTTACCCCACTTACTTTATTAGATTTCTATCATCTACCTCCATCTAAAAAGAAATCAATGAAGAAAGCTTTCACTTACATCTTGTCCACTTTTGATACCTTAGATTTTATTCCTTTTAAAAAATCTCCAAGTCTAAAAAATAATAATGATAGCTTTAGTCATTATAATCCACTCTCTTCTGATTCAGAATCAAATTTTCTTATTTTGAATCAATCGGGTTCACCTCTTAAGATTGACTTGGAGTTAACTGACTCTGAGGATCCCATAGGAGAAGCTGCAGGTATGTCTGATGAGAAGGTTAAACTTTTTACAAGTTCATCATTCCAAAAAGTCACTGAAGTCAACCTACACAGTGAAAAAGTTCTACCTCCTAGGGTAGTACCTCTTGATAAGGATAAATAAGTCATTGGTTCCAATGAGCAGATAACTTCTCCACAGGATGCTCCATCTATGGATATGCTTATGGAGGACCAAGTTAAGATTAATTATGATGTCCTAGCATATTTAGAAAGTTTCCAGCTAAGTTAAGCATATATGATGCCCTTGTCTTATCCAAAGAGATGAGAGAATCTCTAGTCAAGGCTCTCCTTGATCTAGAGATATGCTTAGCTCAGCTGACCACTACTGAAGAGGAGGCATACAACTCAAAGGATATCTTATGAGTTACATTTAGTGATGAAGACTTGCTTCTAGGGATGACCAAGCATAACCGTCCTCTTTACATTACAGTGGACATTGGCAGATACAAGATTTCAAGAGTTTTGGTTGATCAAAGTCCATCGGTCAACATTATCAGTTTAAGAACCCTTACCTACTTGAGGATTGATATCTCCAAACTTCAAAAAGAGAGGGTGATGTTGAGAGGATTCAATGAATAAGGTGAGAGAACTTTAGGTTCCATTGTGTTACCTTTGGAGATAGGTGAATGGAAGACTTAAGCCAAATTCTACATAATTGATTCGAATTTTTCGTTCATTGCTTTGCTCGGTAGGCCTTGGATACATCAAAATAAGATGACTCCATCTTTCCTCCATGCATGCATCAAAGAATGGGATTGAGTATCGTGTCAAAGGTGATGAAAAGCCATTTTCGAGAGATTGATATGTGAGGATGCGACCTACTATCTTTCTCAAAACACCTTTTCTCGTGAACTTGGTCAAAATTAAAATTCAAAAGAAAAAGAAAAAGAAGAAAAATATAAAGAAAAATAAAAGGAAAAGGAAAAGGAAAATGAAAGAACAGGTGAACGAGAAAAGGATATCAAGGAAGAAGCAGAGCCGCATGTCACTTTCCACCCACAGTTCATTTTATCATATAGACATATGGACGGGATGACTCGACCTCCACCAAGCAGAGGCAGAGGCAGACATAGAGGCATTTCCAGAGGTGGAAAATCTCCTGGTTGATCACCATCCAACAAGGGTTATGTTCCAGTTCATAGTAGTACCCCTACTATTTACATAGACTTGGAATCCAGTTCGGAGGACGAGTCTAATGCGATTAACATACCAGCCAACTCCTCTCAGGTTTTGAGGTGACACTGAGGACAAACATGGAAGCCTCAGACAAAGCATGAATGTATTCGAATCAAAATTATGTGAAATTATCAGACAACAGTAGAGAACCTTAGCTCTAATCTCAGTTTCCTCTCAAAAAGTTAAAGGTTTAGTAGTTAAGGAAGCCCCTAAGTCTTACATTTATATGAAGTCGAAGAGATTCCTATTGGGATCATCATCCTCAAGTCCGGAAGCTGATGTAGAACTTGAGGATAATTCATATAAAGAATTAATAGAATTGCCTTTTGATTGGTATTCGCCTTGTGTTCTTAATCTTGCAAAGAAAGGTTTGATTCCTTATACATGGTCTAAGCACAAATCAGAATACTTTGAAAAGCTATGAACAACAAGGGAAGCAATCAAGATCACTATGATTTAGTACAAGGTCCATGATGATAATGACACGCTTAGTTGATACCGATCATCTCGAGTCTGATAGGTTCTTCTCAAACCATACTAACTCTTATGAGGAAGTGTGTTAAGAAACTTTAGATGATCTAGATGATCTCCAAATCAAAGATGCACTGCCAGAATTCGAAGAAGAAATCCATTCAATAATCAACAAGCTTAAATAAATCAGCCTCGGGATGAAAGAAGATCCACGCTCGACATAAATCAGCTCATTGCTGAATGAAGAGGAAACCAATGATTTAGTTAGGCTATTGACTGAGTTTAAAGATTTCTTTGCATGGAGATATGAAGAGATGCTCAGATTATCTCCTGACGTAATAAACCACAAACTAGTAATAGAACCAAACACTAACCCTATAAAGTAGGCTCCTAGACACATGCGAATAGAAATCAAACAATAGGTCATTTTTGAAGTCAAGAAACTGATTGATGCTAGTTTAATTAGGGAAGAAAAATACCGTTAGTATTCATAAAAGAATGGCCAAATTTGCATATGCGTCATGTGGACTTAAATAAAGCATGTCCTAAGGATGAGTTTCCTCTTCCTATACCAATTAATGGTTGACATCGCTCATCTCATGGTATTCTTCTTCATGGATGGGTCATCTACAACCAAATCAAGATGGCCCCCAAGGATGAAAGAAACACTGCTTTTCGAACCTCGATCAAAATCTATTATTATAAGGTCATGCCTTTCATCTTTAAAAATGCTGGGGCTACATACCAATGGGCCATGACTTAAATCTTCAATGAACTCATTCATCATCAAGTTGAGTGCTATGTTGATGACCTCGTAGTCAAAAGCAAAGAAAATGAAGACCACATCTTTGACTTGAGAGTAGTTTTAGAATAGTTAAGGCAATTTAACCTCAAAATGAACTCCCTGAAGTGTGCATTTGGAGTAGCTTCAGGGAAGTTCCTTGGGTTTATTGTTCGACACCAAGGAATAGAAATAGATCCAGAAAAGATCAAAACTATCTTAGAAATGCCACCTCCTAAAAGTCTAACACAACTTAGAATGTTCCAAGGATGGTTGGCGTATCTAAGATGCTTTATCTCCTACCTATCAGGGAGATGCAAGCCATTTTTAGAACTTGTCAAAAAGGACACCAAGTTCAAGTAGGATGACAAGTGCCAGCATGCTTTTGAAGATATCAAGAAATATTTGGTGAAATCGCTAGTTCTAGCAGCCCTTATCTCGGGCAAGCCTTTGATCCTCTACACAGCTACATTGGATGACTCCCTTGGCTCTTTGTTGGCCTAAGCCAATGATGAAGGAAAGGAGAACGCTCTCAACTACTTCAGTCATCGTCTGATCCCTGCTGAAGTGAACTACCCACCTATTGAGAAACATTTCCTAGCTCTAATCTTTGCATCCCAAAAGCTACGACATTATATGCTTTGTCATAAGGTGAACTTGATTTCCATAATCAATCCATTGCAGTATCTCATGACATGACCGATGTTATCCGGATGATTGGCGCATTGGTCCATGATTCTCTCGTAGTTTGACATTACATTCGTATCCCTCTGTGCGGTGAAAGGACAAGCACTAGCGAATTTCTTAGCAGCACACTCACTTCCTGCTAATTCTTCGCATAGTGATGATCTCCCTAATAAAAAAATCATGATCTTAGGGGAGGTTGACAACCGCCATTAGTAGATGTATTTTGATGGTGCGGCTTCCTTTCATAAAGAGGAAGCATCATGATCTACTCTTCCAGGAAAGACAAGGATAGGAATATTTCTCTTAACTCTAGACCGTGATGTGATGAGATTCTTATACTATCTCTCTAATCCCTGGACCAAATATGAAGCCTAGTATAAGGCTTTGATTGACGGTTTGGAGTTAGCCATCACAGTGTGTGTCAAAAGAATCAACATCTATGGGGATTCTCAGTTAGTTATCAACTAGATTGTTGGATCCTATAAAGTTCTAAAACCCAAGCTTCGTCTTTACCACGAGTACACCATGAAGCTGTTGGCCCTAATCCCTGAGGTCACCATCTACAAGGTCCCTCAAGGAGAGAACACAGTAGTAGATGCTTTGGCCAAACTTGCCAAAAGTTGGCATGTCTAGAAGATGAGTCCATTCTAATAAGGGTTAAAATAGATAAGTCCTATCCCTTATTGATGTTGAACTCGTCGAGAGACTTTATCTTGAAGGGGAGGTTGCCATTGCCAATAAAGGCATGGAGCTGGATTGGAGGCAACCATTCATAGATTACTTGACTAAGAAAAACTACCTCAAAAGAAGTCATAAGCCCATCATATGAAGCAAAGAGCTCTCTCTTATGCTCTCGTGGATTACACTTTGTACCTACGGTCTTTCAATCCAATGTGGTTACGTTGTTTAGATAAACATGAAGTCTATGGCATTGTAACCGAGGTACACTCAGGTCTATGCAGAGTGCATCAATCCAGTCTGAAGATGAAAGCAAAAATCAAGAGAGACTAGGACACTACCGGCCTTTTATGATCACAGATTGTATGAGTGTATTAGAGATGCCATCGCGTCGTACAGAGTGGTCCTACATCAACCACCCAACATTCTACATCCTACTTTGGCCTCATGGCCATTTGAGTGTTGGGATACTGACATTGTGGGTCTGATTGATCCTCCTTCTTCCAAGGGTCATCAGCTCATTATAGCTGCCACTGACTACTTTTCCAAGTGGGAAGCAATCCCACTCGAGAGGTCATAACTCGATGTGCTTCTTTTTTAGAACCATCATATATAGGTTCAAGGTGCCTCGATGAATTATATATAATGGTACCGCATTCAAGAGCACAAGATCAATGCTAGAAGACATGGTATAGATTAGAGATACTCCATCTATCCCAGGAAAAAATAGAAGCATTCAACAAAACTCTCATCCATAATCAAGAAGACTCGATGATAAAATGATAGTGGCATAAGCAGTTAATTGAAGCATTGTGGGCATACCACACCACATATAGGACTTCGACTTGGTCTACTTCATTTTTCTTAGTGTATGGGTTTGAAGCCATTCTACCTTTAGAAGTACAACTCCCCTCACTAAGGATAGCATTGGGCAGTCAAATCACTACATAATAGAATGCCAAATTATGATTATAAGAACTCAAAGGTTTGGAGGAGAGACGCCTACGGGTGTGCCATAACCTCGAGTTATAGAAAGCCAAAATGATTTAAGCTCACAAGAAGCTGGTCCGCCCTAGAACTTTCCAAGTAGGAGAGCTCATCCTAGTTCTGAGGAGACCAATTGTTGCCCGTCGAAAGATGGGAGGTAAGTTTGAACCCACTTGGGAAGACCCTTTTGCCATAGAGAAAGCCTACCAAGGAGGATCTTATCAGCTTATTGATTATAAAGGGGAAAACTTGATGCTTTCAATTAATGGGCTCTATTTTAAGAAATATTACTCATAAAAATATGTTTGAAAAATAATTCTATCATAAAAAATTTCATTCCAATTCATCAAAATCTTCCCTTCATTCAAAGTGTTGTTTGCTTGTCTTGCAAATCCACCATAACATGTTTAGGATAGGTGTAAGAGGAGCCCAAGGCATCATCCCCTCTTTCACTGAACACATGATCAAACATATAAATTCTCTACCTTCTAGAATAGGTGTGAGAACCCAAGAGGCATCCTATTTTTATTTAGCAACTAAGTTAGGTGTAATAAGACAACCAGCGACATCCTTTCTTGGGACTCACAAGCCATCCATGGCACCATTTCATCAAAATCCCCAACATATTTAGGGTAGGTGTGATAGAACCCAAGCGGCATCCTATTCCCTTTAACACAAGCACAAAAATAAGCACAAATCTTTTATCTCAGGCTATTTTGATGTGGGAGAAAGCCCCCTGTGGCACTCACTCATTAGCTATTCTAGGTCAGGTTGACATATTACCTTGCTAGTATATCACCCCATTGGTCACTTGTTGGACGGATGTGAGTCCCTACATTTTTCTCCTAACTTGACCATTGTAAACTGATAAACGCTTCGTTAGTTTGGTAGACTTCAGTTCCTAGCCAGTAAGCTACCTCATATTGATTTTATTTAAGAAGATGTGAGTCTCCATGCTTTCTTCTTAAACTAACCATCATGCACTAACTAGGTTGAGTATATTTGAGGCCTAGGATAAGTCTTTCAGAGGCTCCTTCCCTTTTCACTATTTTTGAGTTGATATAAGTTCCCTAATGACATTCACTCAGTAGTCTCCTAGGTCAGATTGCACTTGAGCCGAAGACAGACCATTTTGATAATCAGTTCTACAATAGGAGGATGTGAGTCTCCGAGCTTTCTTCCTAGGCTGATTACCACAAATTGATGGGAACCTTAGGTTGGTTGATGTTTTCTATGCTGATAGTGACTCACCCGGTGGATACACCACTCTTGGCAGATGTGAGTCCTCGCACTTTCTTCTTGAGTCAACCACTGAATACCTATGCAAATTATCTTCTCCAGGGTTTTGGATTAAGCCCTTAGCAGCCCCTTCCCCTACGGGCATTCTATTTGGATCACGTCCTTTGAGACCCTATTTAGACACTACTTGGGTTACACTTGGATTGGACAGTCTCCCTTTCTTAGTAACCACCCCTGTGGTTGGAGAATTTGTTCAGTGGATGCGTAGATTCTCTCTTAGTTCAGTAAATCTGAGATAGGTCTAGGCTGATATAAGCTCCTTCTCAATATGATCCCTCACAAACTAACAGGGTTCACGATAAACAAATAAGTAAAATAAATAAATTAATTCACTTGTGGATTAGGAATTCAAGCCTCCAGTGGTCCCTTTCTCAAGTAGGCATCCTATCTTTAGGGCAGTGCCAGCATAACTCCCTATAGAAATTGCTTGACTACCTAAGTTGAGATAAGTCCTCGGGTCGGCACTCTCTCTGTAGCTGCCCTTAGGTCGGGTTCAATCTGTTTGCCACAAACAAGTTACCCTAATGGTTCTTTTCTCTTTGGAAGATGTAAGTCTATTACGCATTATTTTTTAGCATGACTGTGAACCAGCAGCCCTAGGAGTTCACATGTTACCTTGCTAATGTGTCACTACAATAGTCTTTTGTAGTGGAAGATGTGAGTCCCCGAGCTTTCTTTCCTAAATTAATCATTGCAAACTGAAAGGCACCCTTTTGGTTGGATAGTTCTCCCCTTGGCCCGAAAGCTATACCCTTTGGATTGGTAAATTTGTGTTAGATCAAGGCTACCATGACCCTACTGGTCATCCATGGCCCGATGGGATCCATAAAAAATAATTAAAAAATGAAATTAACTTTGACTATCCTTGAGTTAATTTAAGTCCCCCAATGACATTCACTCAATAGTTAGCCTTAGGATAGGTTAACATGTTACCTCGCTAATGTGTTTCCCTAGTGATCTTTTATTCAGGATAGATGTGAGTCCCCAAGCTTTCTTCCCTGAATCAACCGTTGCAAACCGAAAGGCAAACCCTTTTTTTCGATAGTCCTACTATGTGGCTAGTAGACTACTCCCTTTGGATTGATAAATCTATGTTAGATCAAGGCCACCACGGCCGCTACTCAGTGCAGTCCATCGCAAACTGATGGAATCCATGAAACAATTAAAAATAAAGTTAATCTTGACTATCTCTAAGCTGATTTAAGTCCCCCAGTTGCATTCACTCAATAGTCAACCCTAGGTCAGGTTTACATGTTACCTCGTTAATGTGTTGCCCAATGGTCTTTTATTAAGGAAAGATGTGAGTCCTCGAGCTTTCTTCCTTGAATTAACCATTGTAAACTGAAAGACAAACCCTTTGATTGGATAGTCCTACTATGTTGCTGGTAGACTACTCCCTTTGGATTGATAAATCTATGTTAGATTAAGGCCAACATGGCCTCTACTTAGTGCAGTCCATCGCAAATTGATGGGATCTATCAAAAATAATTTAAAAAGTGAATTAAAAAATGAAATTAATTTTGACTATTTTTGAGGTGATCTAAGTCCCCCAGTGGCATTCACTCAGTAGTCAGCCTTAGGTTGCGTTTCATTCATTGTGTTACCAACAGATTACCCCGGCAACCGATCCCTACTTTGGAAGATGTAAGTCTACTACACTTTCTTCCTAGTACAGTTGCTGCAAACTAAAAGGCAACCCCTTTGGTTGGATAGTCCTACTATGTGGTTTGTAGACCACCCCTTTGGATTGGTAAATTTGATGTAGATCAAGGCCAACATGGCCCCTACTTAGTGCAATCTATCACAAACCAACATGATCCATTCAAAAATCCAAAAATCTAAAATCCAAAACAAACAAACTCAGTCGTCCTTTCTAGTAGGGTCAAACTAAACAAACAAAAAAATTCCTTCTAACCTCCCCAGTGGGTTTAAACTAAACAAACAACAAAAATCAAATCCAATCAACTTCCCTCAGTGGAGTCAAATTAAACAAATCAAACTAATTTACTTCTGTTCAGTGAGATGCAAGTTTTTCTGGTTTCCCAGTGAATCCTGAATTCTAATCCCTCAGTAGATTTCACAACTTGTTTTCCTCAGTGGATGGCTTGAACTTGCTCCCTCAGTGGAAAGTTCACATCTTCATCCCCAGTGGAATACTAAATCAACAAATCAAATCAAAATTTTCTCCCAGTGAGACTCAAATCAAATTCAACCTTTCATCCCTCGGTTGATGACTTGAACCTTTTCCCTTAGTGGAAGGTTCATATACTCAATCCCTAGTGGATTCCTCCTTTACTCTCTTATATTTTAGGAATAAGTAGAGTCACATTACATTAAGCTCTTGATTCCTTCTACACCTTTGGTTAGGAGTAGATTGTTTCTATTAGTGCTTGTGATCGCTTGGTGTTGTTGATCGTCTTGGTCAACACCAATACATGCGGTGTGCTTTGTTAGTCACACCACACCTATTGGGCTCCCTTTGTTGACCTCATTTTTAGAATGAGCTCTCAACCCCTCCATCTTAAAAATAGGATTCCTCTTAGACACTAAGAGTTCCTTAGTCTTAAGACACTTCTAGTGATTAGGTGAACACTTAACCTAACCCTAGAGACTTAGAGGAGTTAGCCATGAATAGATCATGCCTTAAGGGTGTTAGGAAAATTTGCCTACCCTATAGCTTGGAAAAAATCCTCACTTCCTTCTTTCAAGTCAAACTTCAAACTCAAACCAATTCCAAATAAAATATCAAATCAATTCTAACTTAATTGATTTTCTCAAATCATGAATCAATTCCAAATTATTGAAACCCATGATTGAATTCCAAATTCTAAAATATTTCCTAAGTCACTTTGATTTCATCTTAGGGACTTAGCTCAAATCAAATTCAAATCAATTAAAATTCAAAACATTTTCTCACAACCCATTTATATTTTTATTTATATTCACTAATATAAATGAAATATAAATTCAAAGAACCAAAACTCAATTCCAAGTTCAGAAATCTTTCCTAAGCCCTTTGTTTCCATCTTATGGACTTAGCTCAAATCAAATCCAAATCAATTCAAACTCAAGAAATTTTCTCATAACCCATTTATATTCTCATTTATATTCACAAATATAAATGAAATATAAATTCAAATATCCAAAACCAAATTCAAAACTCAAACTCAATTCTACCCAAAATCCAACCTATGCTTCTTCAAGTCAAATTCTTGAACTTAGCCAAACTTAACTCAAATCAATTCAAAGCCTTAGATTTTATTCATGATTCAATCAATCATTCAATCATGAATCCAAACATAAACATAAACTTCAATCATCAAACCAAAACTAAATTCAGAAATCAAACCCAAGTCAAACTCATGTTCAAACCTTTTAACTTGAAATTGTCAAATGAATCAAAACCCATTTGACTTCAAATCACTTGCAAATGGATTTATATTTCAATCATAAGTCCATATGTGAGTTCAACCAAACTTGAATCAATCCTTGATCAAGTCAATTGACCCATTTAGGCTCACTTGACCTAAAGTGACCCAAAATACTTTATTGAGCCAAATTCTAATCCTACCCAAATTGGATTGAACTAAGCCCACCTAAGCCTCACATTATGAAACAATCATGAGATGATCAATCACTCAAATTGGGTCAAACCAAGTCAAACTTAAGGGTTGACCAAGTCAACACTTAGCCAAAATGAAACCCAAACTAGCCAAAATCCACCATAGGCCAAATTGATTGAAACCATTGATCAAAACCAATTCATGATCAATGTTTGAACTTGACCAAGTCATCATTTGAGCCTAACCTTATTGGCCACTTGACCCAAGTTGACCCTTGACCTAAAAGTCAAAATGGTCAAATCTTGATCTAAGCTAATTGATTTACAACCAATGGGTCAAATTCATTCTAAAGCACTTATTGAACTTGACCAAAGCCTCAATTGGCCAACTAGACCCAACCTAGCCTAATTGACCATGAACCTAACTTGACCTAAAAGGTCAAATCAAACCAAAACCAAACCAAATTGATTAAAACCAAAGCTTGCAACATATTTCAAATGACCAACCAAACCTAAACCAATCCATCACCTAACCCAATTGGGTCAAATTGGTCAACTTGACCCATTTGACCTAAATGAAATCAAATAAACCAATTCCAATTATAAACCAAATTGAACCAAAAAAATGATGCCAAAATATTTCAAATGGTCATATGAACTTTACCCAACCCTTCGTTTGACCCAATTTGACCAATTGGTCAACTTGACCCAAGTTGACCCATTTTGACCTAAATGGGTCAACATGAGCCAAATGATATCAAATCAACTCCAAATTCATTGAAATTTGGACCAACCTAATTTTAAACTATTCTAAATCTGCCTAAAGTGAAATCAAAGCCAAATGACCATTTTACCCCTAGGTCAAGGGGTAACCCATGGTAAATTTCACTTGGAATTTGGTTATATCCTTTTCATGGCCACTTGGCTCCCTCTTAGTGGATCAAGTGGACACTAATGAGTGTGGTGCATATAAACCAATGGGTTTGGGTCAGCCAAACCCAACTCAAGGCCAAAATCAACCATGCCACTCAGAATGAGCACATGGGATCTCCTCCCACACCTCATTTAACACATGGAAACTCCTCCACTCCCTTCCTCTGCTAAAGCGGAATCACATGGCATTGAAAATGGCTTAACAAACCAATTCCATGTGATCAATTTGATCAAAATGGTATGTGTAAGCTCAATCATTCGATCCTTGTGGGGGAGATATACTCCCCCTAATTTCACTTGAATTCAAGACATTCAAACTTGATTGAACTTAGGGAACTAAGAGCAAGCTTTTTCCAAGTTCCTTCAAGCTTCCTCAAGCATTTCCCATTTCTCCATTCTCGATTTCTTCAAGCCAAAAATAGGGGAGGTAGGAGGTAATTCCACTTTGCTCAATTCACCACCATAGCTCAATTCCTCCTTCAAGCACCTTCAGAGGTCTCAATCAAGCTTACCTAAAGCTTCTTCCAAGCTTCCAAGGCATGGGAGGAGGGAGCTAGACCAAAGCCGCAAGCCTAGGAGGAGGAGTTTGGCCAATTGAAGGATCTACTCAACCTCAAGCCTTCAAACATTCAACAAAGCTTTGTCTCCACTAGACGAAGCTACTTCGACAGTTGGAAGCCCCCGTGATAGCCTTCGGCAAGGTATGGATCAAAACTGAGCTTAGGTGCAGGATTCCTTGGTCCTTTGTGAAAGAAAGTTTCACCCCATTGTAATTCAACCGTTAGATGTCTTTGTTCTTGCTCTTAGATGGTGTGTGTTCAATCCTAGCTCAATTTGAGCTCAAACGAGCATGGATCAAGCTTTAAGGGATGGACGATCACCATCTCCCACAGGTGAGCATAGGGTTGAATCATGGACCATCCATCCCGCGTGTTTTGGATAGATAGTCCTGATTAAAATACATGAGATCTCTTAATTTATCCTATTAGAACTATAGGTTTAGTCCTGATCATCCAATTATTGATCGAACGGTCCAGGGAGAAACCGCATAGCGCCGCCAGCTGATGCGGCATAGGATGTGATAACTTAAATAACGAATCTTGTCGTGCCACATAGAAAGTATGTGTCGTGTCAGTGGTCCACATGGCGTCGACAGGATTAGTTATATAATTAGGAATTTAATTATTTAATAATCACAAAACTTCAAAATTACATAACTAAATGTAGAAAAATAAAAAAATACAAACTCAAATGCATTTTAAAGATATTTCAAAGGGGAATAATATAAAATTAAGTTTAATTGATTTTGAACAATAAATTTTATGCAATTTGAGTTTTATTGGAAATATAATTATGTTAATTACTCCCTAATTATTCCATTGGTTAATACCAAACTTCTTAGGTATGCTTAATGGGATGACTTCTACCTCCCCTAATTTTCTTGGAATTTATTAATGGTTTAATTAAGGTAATTGCTTGATTCACTCCTAATTACTCTCTTAATTAATTAAATGATTAATTAGCCTATTAAACAATGATAAAATCATTAATTAAGTTTGCTAATTATCTTAGAATAGTGAATGGACTTAGGGAATGAGATTAGAGCCTTCTCCCAAATCTTTTCCCTATTTCCTTTGGATAAAAACCTAATTAAAATAATTTTAAAATTAATCAAATTCTCATCAATTCTTCTTGGGTAGATGCTTAGGTGTTCAATAACCTAAGTAGCTTAAGGAAATCATATCCAACCCATATGTGTGGGAAGGGTTATGAAAGTATTTAAATTAAACCCTTTAGCTAATTAATTATTAATTGTGAGCCAAATGCATTAAGCCCCTTTCTTTCTTAGGTACATTGCTAATTTAAATTCCTTGTAGTTTTATGTCATACATTGGCTCATAATTATTTGGTTATATATGTTCAAGTGGTGTAGGTAAGGGGTAATTAATGGACTTAATGTACACCTTAACCTAAACATAATATAAAATCAATCTAATGGTCTTAAAAACAAACTAAAACAACAAACACATGTGGTAGATGGGTTAGGACCAGCAAACCTTCTCACATTTCCTAAATTCAAATCGAACTCAAAACATTAAACCAACTTTGATTCACTTTAATTAATCTTATTCCATAGGATTGTATTTAGGAATTAACTAAGGTGAATGGAATTACATGCTTACATCACTTTATTTCTTTCCTAGCATGCTAAATGTGTGTGTCATATGAAAATCATGCATTCATGTCTTTTGAAAAATCAAATTTAAAATGAAATATTTTCTTTATGTCAAATTGCATGTTTTGGTTAAAGTAAGAATATGAATGGCTATTATCACTATTAAATCTAAAATTATTTTCAAAACTTATAAATCAAATAGTACAAATGAAAGGTATGCTACTTATAATTACTTATAAGCTTGCATGTGGGCATAATGTAAAATGTGAATTATGTGACTTTTCCTTCTCTTCTCTTTTAACATAGTTTTGAATAGGATTTGCAAAGTGTATAGTTCATTTGAAAAGAACACAACACTTGCTTAAATCCATTCCTATTCATTCCTATATTATACTTTTTGTGGGATCTTCACATTTGCACATATAAATTAAATAACCAAAATCAATCAAATAAACATAAACCTTTTGATTGATTCTCTTTCCATGCTTTTCTTTTTGTACATGCACATGTATTTAAGAAAAGTGGTATATTAGTCTGGACATCCTGGGGTTACGAGGCTTTAATGAGCCCCAGGTAGATCTTGTACCTTACACCCCTGGTGTAGAATAGTAGTGTAGTACTCACTTATGTGTTTCATACATGTAAATGTGCATATGAATAATGGATAGAAGAATTCCTCTTTTCTACTCAACAAAAACATGCATACATAAAAACATCAAAATTTCCTTAACCAACATATCTTAGCATCCATCATTAAGGTGTGCTAATATTTCATTTGCATGTATAAATATGCTTAGGGTTCATCCATATGCATGTTACATAGGGTTCATCCATATGCATGTTACACATGTTGGAAAGAAATGAAGTGTTGTGTATTTTGTGATAGTAATTCACTTTGATTAATCTTAAAATATCTTTCTTGTTGAATAGGTTTGTTTAGAGTCCATCTAAACTTAGGATTAATTAAAATACATAATAAAATATTCACTAAACAAAAATAACTAATGAATCTACCTTAGAAATTACTTAAGGTAGGGAGGAAAGAGAAGTTCTATTCTCTTTTCTCTCTTTACAACACTTAGTAATTAAAATAGATTCATTCAAACCAAATCAAATCATCAAATAAAATAAACCAAATCAACTAAATCATTTAAATGAAACCACCCTCTAAGTTAAACCCTTTATACTTAAAAATCTCTAACCTTAAATCCTAGCTAAGACACACCACAAAAGCCTTAAATGATACACACATTAGATTAAGTCACCACTTCTAGTCCTAGGTTAGCACAGTGCATGGTTTGATGTTTGCTTTTGTTTTTTGATATGATTTTTTAGTCTGGATGTTAGGGTGTATGTGCGTAGACTGAATGGTAGGGCGATCTTAGTCTAACCATTATCTTCTGAAGGAGATTGTGCTTAAGGGGCGATGTAATAAAAATAATAAATGCTTTTGCTGTGCAGGTTGTTTATTCCCCTAAGCATAATCCAAAATAGGCCACGTGGACTTGGTTACCCATGTGTGGGGTGCTAAGTCCAAATTATTCATATACATGCTTGGGATTGTATGGTGTGTTTATTAATCTTTATTTTGCAAGTGTTTAGTTAGATTTACTTTTCCCATTTTCATGTAACTTTGTAATTAGGATTTGGAATGAATGTTATGGGGGATTAGGATGAACATTGATCATAAGATCATTTCCTATGTACAATGTGAAGCCTTAGAGCAAACCGCATTTCAACCAAGTAAAAAAGAATAATGAAGGAAAGAAAGAAAGAAAGGAGGAAAGAAGAAAGAAGAAATGAAGAATGAAGACCCTCAAAACATGAATTCTTGCTTGATTGTAATTAATTCATTTATAATCCGGGTTGTATAAGGGTAGAGCTCGACTACCCAATTTATTTTAGGTTTGTGATGGATCCGACCACACTTGGCCTCTTATTCTTTTGCACTAGCTTTATAAATTGTTTGATGTTTATTTAGCTTGTGCATTAAAATGACATGTTTTTTCTAGTTTCTTCTTTGCTTTGATGTATGACATGGATGATGATTAGGCTCTCAAAAAAATAATTTTTTTATCTAATTAATCAACTCAAAACTAAAAATTAACAACTCATAACCACACCTAAAGCCTAGGTTATAAATCAAGATAAAAGATTTAGCAACCCCTTAGCTGGATGTTGTATGTTTTCACATCATGCATAAAAATCATCTTGCTTGACTCTTGATATGGACGGCTTCCACCTGTGCCAGGGAAGTTGGCTTGACCTTTGAGAGCCATGGTGGAACACACCTCCTTTCTTGCTGATTTTGGCCCATAATCAAATTTCTCATGCATTAGGCATATGAATCTCATAGCCTGTGTAAAATGAATTATTCAAAATAAAAAATTAAATGTAAAACATTTTGCATTAGATTTAAGTCATTAAATCATGCTCTACATGATCTAGCCTCTTAGGGAGTGTGTTTATAGATTTAGTCTCTTCCTAAATAAATAATAGCTTAGCTATCTTGCTAAAGCATATGACTTGCTTACATGTATTTAAAATTGTAGGAGGAGTTAGTTGGTAGCCACCCCTAGGAGGTTGTAAGTCCAACAGTTGGGTGGTTTATCCTCTCTTATGGAGGTAAACCATATACCCATTTGCGCCTTAGATTTAGGTTATGCTTTGGCCCATACTAAAGCTCCCTAGATTTAGGTTCTGAGGTTGCTTCTCCCCTTTGCGAGCCACAATTATAAATCCTCACCTTTTAGGCATTTCCATGATCTTGTATCATGGAATTATAAGCCCTAAATTTCTAATAAAAATTTAACTCAAATAATAAATCACTTCAATTTCAAAAATGTAAAGCCCAACCATAAGATAGTTTGGGATGCTTACTAGGCTTCCTAGTATCATAAGCATCCCCTACTTATCTTCCTTCGGTTTTGATAATAACTCCCTCCTCTTGATCAATCTCACTTGATCTTCCAAAAATAAATCAATTAATTGATAGTCCTATCTTTGAAATCTTTGGAGATAATGATCATTTACCTAAATCGAGAGTATTCTTAAAGAATACCATACCTTAGGATGTAATTAACTATGGGGGCTTACCTCATAGGGAACTTAATAAACTAAGTTTAAAATAAATACTTTACTTTTCATGTAAAGTAGGGAAGAATCTGGTACATTGAAGACCCATAGTCCTTAGAGTCCTTATTGGTGATTAGGTCCATTGTAGGGTGGTGACTTTTATCTTTTGAGATAGTACACCTCTCCTTAATATCGTACTCGATCAACCTAATAAGAACATCTACGAATCTACATGGCGTCCAGACAAAGTGTAAGTATTTTGTCTTTCATCTATCTTTTTTTAAAAGGAATGGATGAAAGATGAAAATTTTTCACCACAATTACATGATAGGTATGCTTAGGATTATTCATATGCATGATATACATGATGGAAATAAATGAATGAATGCATGTTTGTGATAGTAATCCATTCTAATTAACCTTAAGATATCTTTCTTATTAAAAGGTTATTTAGAGTGAACCTAAACTTATGGTTATTTAAAACACATAATAAACCATTCATTAAAGAAAACTAAGTTAATTAACTTACCTTAGAAATGACTTAAGGTAGGGATAAAGAGAGATTCCTCTCTTTCTTCTCTTTATAACACTTAGTTACTAAGTGTAGGTTATATGAAATAAAAAAAAACCACAGAAAATCTTCAAATTAATTAAACCACTTAAAGCGAAATCAACCTTTTGTAAATTAAATCCCCCACACTTAGCAAATCATAACTCTAAAGCCTAGTTAGGAGCAAGTCTTAACACATACACATTATATTAAGTCACTATTTCTAGCTTTATGTTAGGATGATATATGGTTTGGTGTATGTTTAGTTTTGTGATGTATTATTTTAGGCGGATGTTTTGGGTGTATCATAGTAGATGTTAGGCGATATTATCTAATCATGTTTTATCACAGTTGCTTGGGGTCATTGTAATAAAAAATATAAATGATTTTTGCTATGCAGGTTGCTTAGCCCCTAAGCATAGCTTAAGTTAGGATAGGTGGGCTTGGTTCTCGTGTGTGGGGTGCTAAGTCCAAATTATTTATATAACTGCTTGGGTTATATAGTGTGTTTAGCTAACACTTATTTTGCAGGTGTAGCTAGATTTACTTTCCTTCTCTTTTAATGTAATTTTACATTAGGATTAGGATAAGTGTTATGGGAGATTAGGATGAACATTAGTTAAAATACCAAGTCTAATACACCATATGATGCCTTTGGAGCAAACAACACCCCAATCAAACCAAGAGAAAGAAAGAAATGGAGCAAATCAAAATGAAGAAATGAAAGATAAAGAATGAAGACCCCCCATAACACTTATCATTTTATAATTGTAATTATTCTTTCATTATACCAGGATGTATAAGGATAGTGCTCGGCTACCCACATTTCTTTTCGAGTTGTATGGCAGTACCCGATTGCATCGGCCTCTTATTTTTGTATGATAGCTTTATAGAATTGTTTGATGTTCTGTTTAGCTTGTGCATTAGAAATAACATATATTTTCATAGTTTTTTTATGATTGGTGATTGTTGTGTGGCCTGGATGCGATTAGGCTCTTAGGATGAAAAATAAATTTTTTACCCCACTAACAACTCATAACTAAAATTTTAAAATAATTCATAGCCTCACATAAAAAAGCCTAGTTATTAAATCAAGATAATAAAATATTCAGCAACCTCTTAGCTGGATGATTGTATGTCGAATATCATGCATAACTATCTTATTTCACTCTTACTAAGAGAGATCTTCCATCTTTGCTAGATAGAATGAATTTAACCTTTAAGAGGCTATGATAGAAGAACACCTCTTTTCATCTTGATTTATCCCATAATCAATTTCTCATGCATTTAGGCATACAAAATCCCATGGCTTATGTCAAAATAAAGAGTCCCAAATTAAATAAAATGTGATAAAAATTTACATTAGATTAAGTTATTATTCATACCCCTCATGCTCTACTCTCTTAGGGAGTCAGTTTAAGGTCTTAGTTTCTCTTCTAAATAAATAACAGTCTAATCATCTTGCAAGGCATATGACCTTCCTATATGGATTTAAAGCATAGGAGGAGTTAGCTGGCTAGCACTCCAGGCGGTAATAAGTCCAACAGTCGGGTGGTTTACTCTCTCTTGTGGAGGTAAACCATATACCCATTTTTTCTTATATTTAGGTCATGTTCTGGCCCTCGCCAAAGCTCCCTAGATTTAGGATTTGAGATTGTTATTTTTCTTTATGGACTACAAGCATAAATCCTCACCCCGTAGGCACTCCTCGTTGGTCCCCTCTAAGGGGAAGGTTATCCAGACTTTGGAGATAGTCTCCCTTACCTTCGAGGTAGGATATAGATCTCACACCACCTTACCCAACCACACATAGTGCCATGCACAGTGAAGCAATAGGAGTCACAAGATCAAGCGGCACCCTGAGTGTGTCGCCCATGAGATAGTCACTGCTTCCCACATTGCAAAGGAGGGTTCTCCCTGTGAGGTTCCTCCATTTGTGACTAGCAACCATTTCCACCCCCTCTCAGCATCAGACAAAGAGAAAGACTACTAGAGGATAACTGCATTGCCTACACCTTGTACATACCATGAGGTTTCAGTTAGGGGCGAAGTCCTATGCCTCTCTGAGCATATTAACTGGGTAGGTAGGGCACCACTTGATCGGCATTATTTGACTTGAGGTCGATCATTCCCATGAGTGTTACCAGGCATATTCATAGTGATAGCATGTTAGAGGCATGAGTTCGGTCAAGCAGGAGACAGAGGTTTGCAGGTAGTGGTGGCCTCGCTTTGTTGATTTCCCGATCATTGGGCCCGCATGATAGGACGATAGCATAGTGTTGATGGGTACCACTAATCATGGGAAAGTGCGGTGAAGGTATGGTGTTGTCTCCACCGATCCACTCCTCACCTGTCCAGTCCCTCCATCCACCATTCCTATAAGGCACGAGGCGACATCAGAGAAGAAAGCCCCTTGGTGATCCATACCAAATGATCCCACTTCATCTACTCCACCGACTGAGGTGAGGATGAGTTCCCCTACTCGACCTTCTACTTCAGTCTTGGTGAAGAAGGAGTGGGGACCCACAGTGTCGTGGTCGCACCACCATCACCACCACCATCAGAGCTAGTGACAATAACAACTATAGAGGGGAAAGAGAACAATTTTACAGTTCCCATGGCAGTGGATCTCCCCAGGGACACCACTCCACCCATGAGCAGTCATGAGCATGTCTCTTCTAGTGAGCATGACCCTCCTAGAGCCAACACTCTAGTGACAGGCATTATTAGGTGCATCTCTGTCAGTGAGCACAACCCCTCTATAGATCAGCAGTGCATTTTTGTACCACCATGGTTAGACTGCTCTCTAGATGATATTTTAACACAGTACTTTGCATAGAAGAGAGAACTTCTAGGGAATGACCGATCAGATTGTGAGGATGAACTTCTTGAGGATTCGATTGAAGTTCACATGCTCGATACTAGGGTGTCCCTCCATAGAGACCATCATAGTCATAAAGGTATTGTAGTTGAAGAAGATGATGCCATCCATTCAACTCAGCACCTCCTCTAGCAGCTTAGACAATGGGATGATCATATTGACCAAATGAGGAAGAAGATCGAAGAGTTGATGTAGTGGTGTTAGCATTACAAAATTTAGCTCTGGTTTCACAGCCTTCCCCCATAGTTGTCGATAGAGCAGAGTTGGCACACACTTTAGATCATCCTAGATGCATTCTATGAGGGAGACAATGTAGCTTGCATAGAAGGTAGTTGGATATCACCTATCATGAAAAAGATATCAAACACATTAAGACAGGTGGGGATATGCATGAAGCCCAAGGTGGCTCATCTTCCAAAGGGTAGACCCTACCCAGAGAAATTTGATGGTGTCCAATACCTTAAGGGCTTTGTGCCTCCATCCTCTAAAATTTTTTATGACAGCGGGAACCCCCGACAGCATATAACACATTTCAGGGCTAGATGTTGCAATGCTAGTGGCAGCGATGCACCGTTATTCCACCTCCTCATTAGTAGCTTGATAGGCATCGCATTTGATTGGTATGCTAAACTATCCAATAGTTCATTGAAGATATTTGCTGAGTTGGAGCAGCTCTTTATTAAGAGATTTACTAGAGCTCAACAAAGGGTAAATGTGGGCGATCTCGTTGTAGCTCAACAACACCCCGGTGAGTTCCTTGTTGATTATATTCTTAGATGGTACAATTTAAGTATGAAATGTGCACCTCTACTATCTGAAGAGCATGCCATTAAAATTTTACTCAAGAATATTCATGCCCCGGTCACCTTCATGCTTAAAGGGTTCACCATCAAGATATTTGAGAAATTAATCAACAAGGCAGCTAGTCTACAAGGAGAGGTCAAATAATTACCTTTCTAAGATCATTCAGCCAAGCCCAGAGCCCAGACCACAGAAAGAATTTGAGAAAAAGTCAGGGGCAATCACAACAGTTGATAAGGGGAAGCAGCCAGGTATGGTCAGCAACCTCCTCTACCACCTCCTCCCTAAGTTGTTTGACATAATTGATTCAGATACATCTTTCACTGTTTTGTTCGGTAGGCCTTAGATACATGAAAATAACACAATTCCATCCTCTTTGCATAAGTGCATCAAATTCAGAAGAGGAGGAATCGAGTATTGTGTCAAAGGAGACTTGAAGCCATTTTCAGTAAGCGAGGTCGAGATTTATGAAGATGCAGCCTACTATCTTCCTCCAAATAAAAAAATATATTCTCATGAACATGGTGAAATTTATGAAGATGCGTTTGTCGGTAATTTAATTTTTTTAATTACTCTATTAATTATCCAATTAATTTCAAACTTTCTAGAGATGTTTGGGGATGACCTCTATCTCCCATCTTGGAATTTATTAGATAATTAATTAGATTGATTGATTAAGCCTTAATTACTCTACCTTAATTAATGATAATTAATCAAATGAGCGAATTGATCCATTAATTAAGTTCATTAGCCTCATTAATAAGTGGAGAAACTTGGGAAATAAATTGGGACCCCTCTTCCAATCATTTCCTTAAGTCTTCTTCATTCCTCTTTAAAATTAATTAATTAAGACTCATTAATTAAATTAATCAAAACCCAAATTATATTTGAACTTTAATTAACTAATTGAAAAGATTTAGGGATTGGGACTTAGGCCTCCTTCTTTGTCTCTTTCCTTAAGTCCATTTCATATTGTTGATTAAGGATAATTAGGATTTAATTAGATAATTAATGAACTTAATTAACTTCATTAAACCCATTTTTTCTATTTAACTCTTGGGTAGCTCTTTGGGTGTTCAATAACCTATAGAGAGAGCTAATAAAATTATAGTTAGCTCATATGTGTGAGAAAATCATAAAAGTAATTAAGTGAATCCGATAAGCTTAATTAATTATTAATCATGAGCCAATTGCATTAGGCCCTTTTCATTCTTTAGGAGCATTGCTAATTTTCTTTTTAGGTGGTTGCATATCATGTCGGCTCATCATTAATTAGTTAATTGACTTAAGGTGATATATGTGAGGGTTTAATTAATTGATTTAATTCATACCTTAACCTAATTAAGATATTAAATCAATTTAATTACTTTCAATTATATCAAATTAACTCACACATGGGGAATGTGATTAGGATTAGCAAACCTCTTTCACATCCCTCAAATTGAATCAAACTGAAATCTGAAATGGCTTTAAGAAACTTTAGTTTATTTTAAATGATCTTATTTAATATGACTGTCTTTAGTAATTAGTTGGATTGAATGAAATTATATGCTTGTATTTTTTATTTCTTTTCAGTCATGTTAAAATGTTGTATGCCATTTGTAGTCATTCATTCATTTCTTTCAAAAATTAATTAAATAAAATAATTTTCTTTATGTCAAATTTGCATGTGTTGACTTAAGTAGAAATATGTGTGTATTATTATTACAATTAAACTTCAAATGTATTTTCAAAAAGCTTATTAATGAATAATAAAATAATATAGGGTTTTAGTTACATATATATATATATATATATAGGATGCATGTGAATATAGTGTCTAAGTGAAGTCTCTTTCTTACATTCATATGTTGATTTGCAGTTTGAAGTTAATGTATATTAGTCCGACATGGGACGATGACTTTAAGTAGCCTTAAGAAAGGTCCTACCTCCCCCCCCGGTGCGTAAGATGACGCATCTATTTGATTTCCATTCTTATGCATTTTTTACATTAGAATTTAGATAAAGCTTTAACTCATTTACACAAATAAATTAAATAAATCAAATTATACTTTTGCATGGTTTTCATTTTCTTTATAGTTTATACATCCATATGTATTTAAGAATTGGGACATTAGTTTGGCAACTTGACCCCTGAGACCCATGACTTTAAGTAGCCCCAATGAGGTTCCTACCTCACTCCTAGTACAACACATGGATGTAATTCTTAAAAATTTCATACATTTGAATGTGTATTTAGCTAATGAATGAAAACCCCCTTTTCTATTAAAAAGATATGCATTCATATTGTGTTCAAATGGTTAGATTGTTTGGTCATATGATTTGGAGTTCTACTCTTATGTTTTTGAGTAAGAATTTATATAAAGCTTTAAATTAATATGACAAATTAATTCAACCAAATGAAACATCAATTCCAAGTATATGTGTTTGCATTCATCATCTAAGTGTGCTGTGATATAAATTGCATGTATAGTTATGTTTAGGACTTGATCATATGCATGTTATATATGATGGAAAGAAATGAACAAATATGTGTTATGTGATAGTAATAAATTCTAGTTAATCTTTAGATGCCTTTCTTATTGAATTAGTTTATTTAAAGTAAACCTAAATCTAGGATTAATTAAAATATTTAATAAGCCATTCATTAAAGAAAATTCATCTAATCAATTTGCTTTAGATGTCACTTAAGGTAGGGATGAAAGAGAGTGATCCTCTTTTTTCTTCTATTTATAACACTTAGTTGTTTAGTGTAGGTCAAATGAAACCAAAGAAAACATTAAGTAAAAATTTACAAATCAATTAAACTACTTAAAGTGAAACCACCCTTTATAATTAAATGCCCATCAAGCTTAGAAAATGGCAACTCTAAAGTTTAGAAGAACATACCATACAAGCCTTAATACACATATATTAGATTAATTCATAATTTCTAGCTTTATGTTAGGGGCATGTATGATGTATGTTTATTTTGTGATGTATTGTTATAGATGATGTTAGGGTGTAGGCTTGTAGACCTGGATGTTAGTGGATTAGCGTAATCATGTTTTATGTAGGGAATTGTGCTTAAGGGGTACTTAAAATAAATATAAATGCTCTTTTTTGCAGATTGCTTAACCCTTAGGCATAATCTAAATTAGGATAGGTGGATGTGGTTACCCATGTGCAGGGTGCTAAGTCCAAATTATACATATAACTGCTTGGTTTGTATGGCGTGTTTAGCTAACACTTATTTTGCAGGAGTAGTTAGATTTATTTTTCCTATTTTTGATATAATTTTGTATTGGGAATCAAGATTAGTGTTATGGGGGATTAGGATGAGCGGTGCCTAGAATGCTTTATCCTAGGAGGCCCCGTGATGCCTTTGAATCAAGAAAATTCAAATAAAGAATTGGCGGAGATGTGAAAATATGAAGAATGAAGACCCCCCTCCCCATAACATTTATTCATTTATAATTTATAATTATTCTTTCATATACCAGGTTGTAAAAGGGTAGAGGTTGGCTACCCAATTCTCTTCAGTATGTTCCGACCGACTATTCTTTTATGCTGAGTTTATAAATTGTTTGATGATTTATTTATATTGCGTAATAAAAATGGCATGTATTTTCCTAGTTTCTTCATGTATGATGATTTAATGTGTGACCTGGATTCGCTTAGGCTATTAGGAAAAAATAAACTTTTTACCCCAATCACAACTCATAATCTAATTTTCTAAATAACTCTAGGTTTGGCATTGGTCATAGCCGAAATGTGTAACCTCATTTAAAGCCTAGGTAATAAATCAAGATAATTAAAAGATTTAACAACCCTTTTTCTAGATGTTGTATGCTTAATATCATGCATATCATCTTATTTTATTCTTGCTAAGAGAGGGTTTATATCCTTGCACGATAGAGGAAGACTTGACCTTTGAGGGTCTCCCTTGTGATGGAAAACACCTTTTTCTCTCTGGTTTAGCCAATAACCCTATTTCATCATGCATTTAGGCATATAAATATACCTAACTAAATATATAGCCTATTTATTTGAGAGTATTCCTAATATACTTGATCTTCTAAATATAGCCAATTTATTGATAGTCCTATGTTTGAATTATTGGAGATAATAATTGCTTACTTTATTTAAGAGTATTCCTAAGGAACTCACCTTCCTTAAGATATAATTAACTATGGGGGTTTGCCCCCATAGGGAACTTTAGAACTCGATTTAAATAAACCCTACTTTATTCATCCATGTAAAGTAGAGGAAAAATCTCTTGTACATTCGAAGACCCATCATGCCTTAGAAGTTCTTATTAGGTGATTAGGTCCATCGTAGGGTAGTAATTTCTATCTTTTGAGATAGTGCACTGTTCCTTGATGTCAAACCCGATCACCTCAATAAATACACCCTCAGATTTGCATGGTGTCCCTCCATACACATTCCTATTAAACCTAACTTGACCTAAAGAGGCAAACCAACATAAAACTCAATCAAATCCAAATTAAACCTAACCAAAGCCCACAACATATTCCAAATGATCAACCAAACCCAAACCAAGCCATGACCTAAGCCAATTTGGCCAATTGGGTCAAATTGGTCAACTTAACCCATTGGACCCAAATGAACTCAAATGAACTAAAATCAAATCTAAACTTAATTGAACCAAACCAATGGCACCAATACACCTCAGATGATTATATGAATTTGACCCAACCATTAATTTGTCCCAATTTGACCAATTGGTCAAATTAATCTGATTTGACCCAATTTGACTCAAGTGGGTCAAATTGAACCAAATGAACTCTAAATGACATGAAATTTGGGCTAACTCACTTTTGAATCATTTCAAATCAGCCCAAATCAAATTCATTGCTAAATTACCAAGATACTCTTGGGCTAAGGGTGTCACATGAGACAAACACCCATGTAAGTGGTCATTTCCATTCATTGGCCACTTGGCACTCTCTTATTGGTCCACCTAAGCTCCTAGGATATCGACTAACCTGATGCAAAGGTGGTCGGGTTAGCCATGACCCAAGGGGCGGTGAAATCACCTCACCTCCCCCATTGGAGCACTTGAAACACCAAGGACACCCACTACCCGCCTTGGTAGCCACCTCCACACCTTCACCCAACCAAATTGAGCCAACTCATCCCCCCAAAGACACCAATGACCCTCTGAGGTGTTCGGATGACCACTAAGATCCAAACTCGCCCATCAATCAAGAGGGGTGGTGTGTGGAGTGTAGCCATTTTGATTCCAACTCACACCAATTCATTCCCTAGAGCAAGAGAGCTTTAAGAGAAGCCTCCAAGAGCTTCCATGAGAGTTCCCAAGCTTCCCCAAGTCTTCAAATTAAAATAGGGCAACATCCCATTCATTCCCATTTGCTCAAGGCTCAACCAAAGTACAATTAACTTTGGACACACCTTCCTTTGAGCTAGTCGAGTATGAATAAATCACCTCCCAAGCCCTCCGACCACTGGATGACCGACTTTGATCAACACCGACCACCTATGCTTCAGGTGTTGGCTTTCTGAGCAAACCACCTCAAATTAGAGTTCGTTCTGATCAGTAGAGCTTCATTTCCACTAGATGGAGCTTCCTCAATCGGATTTGGCATAGGTCTTGAGCTCTGATGCGGTATGCCATTGAAACCGATCCTTTGGCAAAAATGAGTTAGAACTTTTTAAGGAAAACTTGCATATCACACGATCTTGGCCATTAGATCCATTCAGATCCTCCTTGCGAAGGTGTGGGATCGATTTGAGATCGATCCCATCTCAGGTGAGCTCGGATCGATCAAAAGAAGGCAAACAGTGTCCATGTTCCATCGATCGATGGACGAGGGATCACGTATCATCCATTTCGCATGATTAGAATGGACGGTTGTGTTTAAATCCATTAGAATTATCTAATTTTATTAAGATTAATGTGTTTTAATAGCTAAAACTTGTAAAAATCATAATTGATTGTAGAAAAATTAAAAAATACAAATAAACACTCATTTAAAAGGCATTTCAGAGGATAATTTATTAAAAATATTCTTAATTAATTTTGAACAATAATTAGAGCTTAATTAAGATTTAATTAAAAATTTAATTGGCTTGATTACTCTTTATTTACTTAAGTAATTAATAACAAACTTTTTGGGTTTAATTCAATGGGATGATCTCTGCCTCCCATAATTTTTATGGGATTTATTGCTTAATTAATTAGGGAAATTAACTAGTTAAGCTTTAATTACCCTCCTAGGTTAATTAATCATTAATTAATAACATGAACAGTAAAATGTCAGTTAATCAAGTGGCTAATCACTATCCAACTGTGAATGAACCCACGGGATAGGGTTAGGGCCTCCTCCCTAATCCATTCATTCCTTTAACTAAGGCTTAATCAATTAATTAAATTACTTAATTAATTAATTTGAAATTATGATCACATCTTAACTTAATTAATTAAGTCTTGGGTAGACCTTTAGGTGTTCAATAACCTAAAGAGGCCTTAAGGTAATTATGGTTAACCCACATGTGTGGGAAAACCATAAGAGTACTTAATTAAGTTCCTTAATTCAATTAATCATTAATTATGAGCCAATTGCATTAGGTCATTTTTGTTCCTTAGGATCATTGCTGATTTTATTTCCAATGCATATGCATATCATGTTGGCTCACAATTATTTGGGTAATTATGTTAAGGTAATATAGGAAATGGTTAATTAATGAATTTAATGTATACTATAACTTAATTAATCCATAAAATTAACTTAATTATATTTCTTTAAACCAAATGAATTAACTAACATCAGAATGGTTAAGACCATCAAATTTTTCCTCACATTTTTAAAATAAATCAAAGCATGAAATTAAAAATTACATTAAGAAAGCTTTGGTTTACTTTAAATGGCTTTATTTAATATGATTATCCTTAGGAATTAATTTGATTGAATGAAATCAAATGTTTATATTTATTTATTCATTTAAAATCATGTTAAATGTTGTATGTCATTTGATTTCATACATTGATGCTTTAAAATTCAAATAAATCAAATGGTCTTTCTTTATGCAAGCTAGCATGTGTTGGATTAATTTATAATATGTGTGACTATTATCAAATAAAATTACTTTCCTAAAGTTTATAAATCAATTACATTGATTAGAGTGATAGTAGTTATGGATACATATAGGTTTGCATGTGCTTATAACTTAAGTATGTGAAGTAAAGCATTTTTTCCTCAATTCATGTGTAGTTTTACATGTATTGGAATGTTGATAAGTATATAGTTTAGACATCCTAGAAATGCGAGGCTTTAGTTAACCCCAAAGAGATCATTTGATTACCTCACATCCATAGTTTAACAATGACACGTAGTTATTTGATTTCATTTATATGTACTTATACACTAGAATTTGGATGGAACCTTGTTTCATAAAATGACTCAACAAAATAAAATATAATTTTTGCATAATTTTCATCCCCCTATTTACATATACATTCATGTGTAGTGAGATAGCAAAGTATATAGTCTGGACATCCCGGGAATATGAGGCTTTTGCTAGCCTCAAGGAGGTCATTTGATTACTTGGCTTCCTTAGTTAACAAAGGCACATACTAGCTTACTTTTATTTACATGTGTTTGTATGTGTGGATAAATATGAAAATCCATATTTTCAACTAAAAAGGCATGCATCCATGATCAATCAAGTGCTTGGGTTAATTAGTTATGTGATTTGGAGCTTTCTTTCTTATATTCATGTATATAAATTTACATATGTTTGAATGCAAATGGGTATATTTTTTGGACATCCCAGGAAAACGAGACTTTAGCTAGCTCTAAGGAGGTCATTTGATTACCTCACTTCCCTGGTTAATAATGACACGTACCTATTAAATCTCATCCTTTTGTATTTTTGTATAAGAATTTAGATAGAGCTTTAAACGAACATGATAATGATTCATTCATAATTGACTAAATATTTGGATTAATTAGCTATGTGATTTGGAGCTTTGTTTCTCATATTCATGTATATAAATTTGCATATGTTTGAATATAAATGGTTATATAGTTTGGACATCCCGGGAATACGAGGCTTTAACTAGCCCTAAGGAGGTCACTTGATTACCTCACTTCCCGTTAACAATGACACATGCCTATTTAATCATGTATTTTGTATAAGAATTAATGATATTTAAATTATTATGATTAAAATAATTCAATCAATGAATAATATATTATATATATATATATATATATATATATATATATATATATATATATATATATATATATATATATATATATATATATAACATATATATATATATATATATATATATATATATATATATATATATATATATATATATATATATATATATATATATATATACATATATATATATATATATATATATACATATATATATATCTTGTGATATATATATAACATAGCTAAAAATATATTGTATGCAAGGTACAGGATTAAAATGCGTTATATGTGGAGGATGGATGGATTAACATATATATGTGATATTAATTAGATTAATCCTAAGATGCCTTTCATATTGAATGGGATCATTTAAGGTGAACCTAAACTTAGGATTTAATTAAATCATTTAATTAGCCATTCACTAAAGAGAACTAAATCAAATTAATATACTTTATAAAGTGGCTTAAGGTAGGGATGAAAGAGGGTAATCCTTTTCCTTCTCTTTATAACACTTAGTGGCTAAGCGTAATTATATGAAACACAAGAAAGTGTAAATTAAAATTCTCAAATCGATTAAATAACTTAAAGTGAAATCAACCCTTTATGTTAAATGGAAGTCTTCTACACTTAGAAAGTTATAACATTAATACTTAGTTAAGACATACCAGACAAGCCTTAGCACACACATCAGGATTAAGTCACTACTTCTTGCTCTATATTAGGACGGTGCTTGGTGTGATATCTATTTTTGTTTTATGATGTATTATTTTAAACTGGATGTTAGGGTGTATATTTCGTAGTTTGGATGTTAGGCCGTGATTAGCCTAGTCATGTTTTCTGCAAGGGATTATGCTTAAGGGATGCTTAAAAATAAATATGAATGCTCTCTTTACAGGTTGCTTAAACCCCTAAGCATAATCCAAGTTATGAAAAGAGGGCTTGATTACCCATATGTAGGGTACTAAGTCCAAATTATAAATATAACTGCTTGGGTTGTATGTATGTTTAGCTAACACTTACTTTGTAGGTGTAGTTAGATTTACTTTTTCTATTTTTAATGTAATTTTATATTAAGAATTAGGATTAGTGTTATGGGGGATTAGGATGAGCAGTAAGTAGAAGGCTTTCTCTTAGGGTGCCCTGTGATACCATTAAAGGAAGCACATCCAAATCAAAGAAGGAAGAATCAAATCAAAGAAATAGAAGAATGAATAATGAAGACACCATAGCATTTAATAAAATTATAATTATTCTTTTATATTCCAGGTTGTATAAAGGTAGAGCTTGGCTACCTATCTTTTCTTTTTCGGGTTATACGGTGGCACCTGACCACACCGCCTCTTATTTTTTCACGATGTTATAGAAATTGATTGATGATTTATTTAGATTGTGTATCTGGTATTTATTTTTAGATGTATAAGGGGGAAAACATGCAGATCATAGAGGATATTTATTGAAGTGATCGAATATGAGCTTAAGGTATGATGTACTATCTTGAAAGATAGAGACCTCACCCTTCAATGAACCTAATCACCTAATAAGGACTCCTAAGGCATAATGGGTCTTCAAATGTGCCAGAGATTTTTTCCCTACTTTACATGGATGAATAAAGCATAGTTTATATTAAACCAGGTTCTAATGCTCCATATGGAGGCAAGCCTCCATAGTTAATTACATCCTAAAAAAGGTGAGTTTCTTAGGAATACTCTCGATTAAAGTAGGCAATTGTTGTCTCCAAAGATTTCAATAATAGACTATCAATAAATTAGCTCTATTAGAAAATCAAATGGGAAAGATCAAGGAGAAGACCTATTTTTGGAAGCCAAAGGGAATAGGTAGAGAATGCTCATGATACTAGGAAGCCTACTAAGCATTCCAATCTATCATATGCTTGGGCTTTATAATTTTGAAAGTGAGGAGAATTATTTTGTTAGAGTTGAAATTTTATTAGATTACTGTGGTGTTTATTTTTAGATCATATATGGGGGACACCACGCAGATCTAAGAGGGTACTTATTGAAGTGATCAAGTATGACATTGAGGTATGATGTACTATCTCAAAATATAGAGACATCACCATTCAATGGACCTAATAAAATAATATGAACTCCTAAGGCATGATGAGTCTTCAAATATATTAGATATTTTTTCCTTACTTTACATGGATGAGTAAAGGATAGTTTTTATTAAACTAGGTTCTAAAGTTCCCTATGGGGGCAAGTCCCCGTAGTTAATTACATCCTAAGTGATGTAGAACACCATGAAGATCTAAAAATTAGAGCTCAAGGTTCATTTACAAGATCTCAAGCTAAAGCCCAAGAAAATTCAAGAAAGAAGAACGCTTAGCTCATTAGCCTGCTAAGACCCATTTTATGATTTCATCTTTTTTATTTATGTAATTTTTAATTTTCTTCTAGAAAGTCCATGTTTGAAATTTTGCATTTAAAAATTCAAAGCATGACATGTGAGGTGGTTGAATCCACATAAAATAATAACATGTGAAATGGGTGGATGGCATAAAATAATTAGGTAATTTAATGCTTCATATTAATGTGGCCACCCACCATTCCCTCCATGTTTTGAACTCTTTTCTTTTGAAAGATGCTTGTAATGGCTATAAATAGCCCCCTTACTAGAATGAAGGAGTTATTTTTAGCAATTACAAATTATTGAGTTATTCTTGTTGTTTGAGAGCTTGGTGGCCAAACCTTGGCAATCTGTGGTGGGAGCACTAGTTATCCAACATATCTTCTTCCCTTACCACCAATATCCAAGTTCTCTTAATCTCAAAAAAAGAAAGAATGCCCACCTCCATCAAATTTGGTATCAGAGAGAAACCTGGAAGGAGCAAATTTGGTCAAAAGTTTGCTCCAACAAAGGGAGCATCTCAAGTGGTGGACTTGTCTTCAAACTTGTGAGTTTTTTTTAGACTTGTGAGGTAAATTAATTTTCTTGTATATGATAGTTTAAATACATATTAGTAACATGAAAAGATATATATTACTTGTAAGTTTATGGTGATAGCATAAAATTTCAATTAGTAAGCTCCATTATATATTTTAGTCATTTTCTAATTGTGTAAACTTGCGCACCGTCCCCACAAAAAAAATTTAAGAGAGCACCTTAGTGAGGTAATGCTTCACCCTAAAAACAACCTAGCCATTAGTACAAATCAAAATCTAATTACTTGCTTTATGATCTTTGTTATTATTTATAGTTAATTTTAAAAGTTTCTTTGGTTAACTTATGATAACTTGCTTTCTTAAGAAAAAAAAGAGGCTTGATAAATTTGAGCATTTTTTTCATTGCATTAAAAAAAAAAAAAATATGCATGCATAATAATATAAGTGTGTTAAACTTGGTGATTTTGGAAGCTAAATAGAACTTTATTAAAAAGACCTAGACTGTCTAAGGAGAGTTTGGGATTTACGTGGTCTTGTACCCCCCTCCTCACCTAGAAGTTCTCTTAGCCTAAAATTTTACTTTGATTGCACAATTATATTATACTTTTTTATTTTATTTCATTTTTTTTCATTGATCCATTTTCATATATCCTTTTTTCTCTTTAAAAAAATCTCATGGCACCAAAATCTAACTCTCAAGATCAAGTTGAAAATTTGACTAGATTAGTAGATGCCTTAGATCTTAGGATGCATGACAATGAATTAAAAACTCAATAAATATTAGAAGAAAGTAAGAATCAAATACAAGAACTTAAACAACAAATGCAAACTCTTATAGCTCATCTATAAAATAATAGGGTACCAACTCCTCCTCCAATACCCGTTCAGACTATGCCAATAGGGATATATGTAGAAGATTCATATCCAAACCATAGAGAAAACCAACCACTTAGAAGACAATCAATTTCTAGAAATAGTGGATAGGGTGAAAATTATTTTAAGACTATAGAAGACTCTAATGATCCATCTCAAAGAGTTAAAGTAGAAGCCCTAACTTATGATGGTATACATGACCCAAATAAATTTTTTGATTGGTTAATTCAAATCATAACTTCTTTGATTGGTATAAAATGGATGATTACCAAAAGGGTTACTTTTGATAAAATAAAATTGATAGGGCATGCTAAAATTTATTAGACAAATACTTTAGCTAAAGAATAAAGATTAAGAAGGACAAATCTCACTTGGATAGAAATGAAAGAAATGTTAAGAGCAAAGTACTATCCTAGGCATCATGTTAAGAAGCTACATAGTCATATCTTAACTTTGAGACAAGGTAATTATCTTGTAACTCAATACTTGAATACTTTTAAAGATCTAGTTTCTAGAATTGATTGTGCGAATAATGATTGGAAATTAGCAAATAAATTTATTATTGGACTTAGGACTGACATTAGAAATGAAGTTGAATTATTTGACCCACAATCTTTAGAGGAAGCATTTCATTATGCATTATTGGTTTAACAACAAAAGAAATCTGCCTCCCTCTCTAAAATAAAAAGTCAAGTACCTTCCATTTCATCTCATAGATCTATTGTTAGGCCCGCCCATCCAAATGGCCCAACCCCTTTGCCTAAAACTTCAATTGAAGGGAGCTCAAAGAACACCAGGGAAGTTATATGTTTTAACTTTCATAAAATGGTCATATGAAAAATCAATGTAAAGCTCAAATCTTATTTTTAGAAGAAGTTGAAAATCTAATAGATGATAATCTAGAAGAAGTTTATGATGACACCCCATTATCTGATGAAGAATTGGAATTAGTTGATGACCCTCATGTTAATGTGATGAGATGTCTTACTGTAATTAAAAATGAGATAGAAGATTGGAGGTGAAAGAACATTTTTAGCATGAAAGTTTTGTGTAATGAAAAGAGATGTAGGTTAGTTATAGATGGAGGGAGTGCTATGAATGTCATTTGAAAACACACCTTAACTCATGCAACCTAAAATCCGAACCTCACCCTAAACCATTTCATGTTAGCTGGGTAAATCATACATTTCTTCCCATCACCAATCGATGTTTAGTTCCAATTAAATTAGGAAGCTATGATGATCAAATTTGGTGTGATGTTCTCCTTATGGACATTGCTCATATTCTATTAGGATGACCTTGGCTGTATGATATGAATGTTATTCCTTGTGGTAGGAAAAATACTTATGTTTTTAAACATAATAATAAGACTATTAAACTTCTACCAATAAATCTAGTAGAAAAAACACCATCCATAACATCACACAAAACAACCGCTGACTTGTAACCTAAGTCTCTATTGAAGAAAAATTGCCAAACTTCAATTAATTATCATAGAAAATCTTACTATTAGGCTTAATACTATCATTTCTGATTCTTACTTTAAAACATCTACTCTTTCTTCTTTGACCCATAAGATAGAAATAATAGATTTTGAAGCTTTACGAAAATAATTTCTTGATCCATTTCTTCTTCACATATTACATGTAAAAGAAGTCATACTAGACTCTAATAAAACTCACATACCTGATGTGGTCTCTTCCCTTCTTTTTGATTTTAAAGATATTGCACCCAATGAGCTTCCTAATGAGCTACCTCCTCTAAGAGACATTCAACATACTATTGAGTTCTTTCCCGATTCTCAACTTCCTAATCTTCCACATTATAGGATGAACCCTACCAAGCATGTTGAGATTAAAAGACAAGTTAAGGAATTATTAAAAAAAGGATTTTATTCAAGAGAGCCTTAGCCCTTGTGCAGTCCCACCATTATTAACTCTAAAGAAAGATGGAACATGGCGAATGTTTGTTCATAATCGAGCAATAAATAAAATTACTATCAATTATAGGTTTACTATTCTCCGATTAGATGACATGTTAGATTTAATCTCAGGAGCTAATTTTTTTTAAAGATTGATCTAAAAAGTGGATATCATCAAATTTGGATTAGATAAGGAGATGAGTGAAAGACAACTTTTAAGACCCCTGATGGACTTTATAAATGGCTTGTCATGCCCTTTGACTTTCAAATGCTCCTAGCACATTTATGAAATTAATGAATATGTCTTAAACCATATATAGGTAAATTTTTGGTAGTGTATTTGATGATAATTTGATTTTACCCAAGTGAAAATGAGCAT
Organism: Cymbidium sinense; assembly: GCA_021442155.1. Taxonomy (NCBI): domain Eukaryota; kingdom Viridiplantae; phylum Streptophyta; class Magnoliopsida; order Asparagales; family Orchidaceae; genus Cymbidium; species Cymbidium sinense. The sequence continues at coordinate 197,551,599 of CM038218.1, forward strand.
CTACAACACCTACAAAAAAACTTTTTTAAACAAGAGAAATTATATATTAATTTAAAAAAGTATTTCTTTTTGCAAGCTGAGATAATCTTTTTGGGCTTTATTATATGCACTACTGGACTTAAACCTGATTCGTCTAAAGTGAAAGCAATCTTAGATTAGCCATCACCTAAAAGTTTTACTGAAGTTAGAAGCTTCCATGGTTTAGCCACTTTTTATCAAAGATTTATCAAGAATTTTAGTACCATTGTTGTTTGATAACCGACATATATTAAAATTACATAAATTTTGTTGGACTCTAATGCAAAAGGCCATTAGAGCAAATTAAAGTTCTTATCCCTACACCAATCCTTAGGCTTCCCGATTTTCTAAAGCCTTTGAAGTGACATGTGATGCTTGAGATAGGTGGAATTTTAAGTCAAGAGAATCATCCTATAACATTCTTTAGTGAAAAGTTAAATGAAGCCAAACAACGATATTCCACTTATGATAGATAGTTTTATGTGTAATTCAATCCTTAAGGCATAACACTATCTCTTACATAGAGAATTTATACTTAATTGATCATCATGCCTTAAAATTCATTAATACTCAATGAAAATTAAGTCATGCATGCAAAATGGGTTGAATTTTACAAGACTACTCTTTTGTTCTAAAGCATAAGCCCGAATTGAGAATAAACTCATTGATACTTTATGTAGGGTAAACCTAATGATTTCCTATTAGAATTGAGAATCTCGGATTTGATAGAATTAAAGATGATTATATTATGTGCCCTGACTTTCACCTAATTTATCTTGAACATCTAGATAAACTAATAACTTTATAAGGGACATTCTTGATAACAAATGGATATTTATATAAAAGAAAATAACTATGCATTCCTCAATCTTCTCTTAGAGAGTTCTTTATCACTGAGCTATAAGCTGGGGGTATAGCTGGTCATTTTGGAAAGGATATTACCATATGTTTATTAGAAAATAGATTTTATTGGCCTTCATTAAAATGAGATGTTCAAAAATTAGTGGCTTAATGTTTAATTTGTAAACAGGCTAAAACTATTAAACAAATGTCTCAATAATACACTTGCTACTCCTTCTTATAGGCCTTGGAAGACCTATCAATGGATTTTATGCTAGGATTACCTAGGATAGCTCGAGGACATGATAGTATTTTTGTTGTAGTGGATAGGTTTTAAAAAATGGCTCATTTCTTACCTTGTTCAAAAATAAATTATGCTTTTTATTAGCAAAATTATTTTTTAAGGAAATAGTGCGACTCCATGGTCTCCCTTTAACCATTATTTCTGACAGAGATGTTAAGTTTGTCTCATATTTTTGGAAAATATTATGAAAATTATTAGGTACCAAATTAAAATGATTAGGTGAACACTTAACCTAAGCCTAGAGACTTAGAAGGATTAGCCATGGGAATAGGTTATGCCTTAGCGATTTAGGAAGACTTGCCTACCCTATAACCTTAAACCCAATCCTTGCTTCCTTCTTCCAAACCAAACCATAGATTTAATTCCAAGATCATAAATCTAATCCCAAATCAAATGATTCAAACCCATGATTAAATTCAAATTCCAAAATCCATTCCTATGCCATATGAACCACCTTCATATGCTTAGCCAAAACCCCCTTTAAACCAAATCAAATTTGGTTGATCTTTTTATAAATAAATCATTCCTTTATTTATATTCATAAATATAAGTGAAATACAAATTCAAACTATTCAAATCAAATCAAACTAAATCAAACGAAATCAAGACCCTTCTTAAGCCATATGGACCCACCTCCATAAGCTTAACGAAATCTCAATCTAAATCAACCCAAACTCAATTTATTTCTTTTTTTAATCAATCATTCCTTCATTTATATTCACAAATTTAAATAAAATTTAAATTCAAACCATTCAAATCAAATCAAACTAAATCAAACCAAATCAATTCCATACTTAAGCCCTTTTGACCTACATCCCTCAACTTGGTAAAATTTGCATCCAAATCACTCCAAACCCAAGTGATTTTCTCATGAACCATTTATAACTTCATTTATATTAACAAATATAAATGAAATATAAATCCAAGTGACCAAAACTAAACCCAAATCAAATCAAATTTCCAATTTCAACCTTTTAGCCAAATTCTTGAACTTGGCTAAATGATATCCAAATCAATTCAAAACCCATGTATTTTCTCATAATTCAATCATTCCTTCAATCATTATTCCAAATATAAATACAAACTACAATTATCAAATCAAACCCAAGTCAACCCAAGTCAAGCCCATGTTGACCCCTTTTGACTCAAAATTATCATATGAACCAAAATTCATATGGCTTCAAACCACTAACAAATGGATTTATATTTCCATCTCAAATCCATTTATCAACACAACTAAACTTGAATCAAGCCATGATCAAGCTAATTGACCCATTTATGTCCACTTGACCCAAAGTGACCTAAAAAACCTCTTTGAGCCAATTTCTAATCCAACCCAAATTGGAATAAACTAAGCACATCTAAACCTCATATCATGATCAACAATCATTCTAAGGTGATCAACTACCTTGAATTGGGTCAAACCAAGTCAACTTGGTCCTTTGACCAAGTCAACCTTTAGCCCAAATGAAACCTAAACTAGCCAAAACCCACCATATACCAAATTAATTGAAACCATTGACTCAAACCCACTCATGTTCAATGATTGAACATGACCAAACTATCAATTGAGCCAAACCAAGTCCAATTAGCCAATTGACCTAAGTTGACCCAAATTGGCCTAAAAATCCAAAATAGGTCAAATCATGATTTGATCCAAATTGATTGCAACCAATGGCTCAAGTTCATTCCAAATCAATTATTGAACTTGACCAAAGCGATGATTGAGCCTAATTTGACCAATTGGTCAACTTGACCTAACCTAGCCCAAATTGACTTAATGGGTCAAATTGGTCAAAATTCAAATTAAATCTAAATAAAACCAAAACAAAGCATACAGTTACTTTTACTTAACCAATTGAACTTGACTTAACACCTAACCCAACCCAATTGGTCAAATTGGTCAAATTAGTCAACTTGACCCATTTGACCCTTTTGAATCCAAATGAGCCAAATTCAAATCTAAGCCAAATTAATCAAAACTACTTGAACCAAAACATCCCAAATAATCATATGAACCTAACCCAAGTCTTGGTTTGACCTAATTTGACCAACTGGTCAGCCCAACCCAACCTAACCTAAATGAGCCTATTTTGACCATATGAAGCCAAATCACCCAAAGCCACCTTATGGAACCTTGGTCTAATTTAACCCAACCCAAACCAATTCCCCAAGCCAAATCAAGTGGGAACCAAGGGGAATTGATGAATGTAAAGCTTTGAGGATCCTTTAAGTGGCAAAGTCCACTTTGCCTCTCCCATAACGGCCCTCCACTTCCCAAATGAGGAAATCCTAAGACACCTTAGCCCAGTCTACACACTTAACACTTGTCATGGACCAAAGGTAATCTCTTCCCTTTCTCCCTCTCATGGCCGAAACCACTATGGCCACAAGGAAGGAGAAATCCCACACCATTTGCCCAATTCCTCCATTGAGTGGCCTATCATAGCTTTGACTACTCATGGTGAGCATTAAATGGCGGTGACCTCTCAGTCATGTGGCAAATCAAATTTTTGGAGCCAATCCCATCTATCCATCAAATGCAATTGAGGGGTATACCCCCCTCCATTCAAGCGATAAACATCACATTCAGCATTGAGTGAGTTACCTAAGTATTTTTGAAACTCCTTAGAGCCTTCCCAAAGCTTCCCCGAGCTCCCTTCCCTAGAATTTCCCATTACCGTGCACAATCAAAATAGGACACCCCCTTCCCATGCAATACTCCTCACCCATTTGATTAAATATCAATTCCTTGCACCCACACCATCCTCATACTTTGTTGAAGCCAACCGAATCATCTATGAGCCTTCTCAACCACCAAAGACCAGAGTTTGATTGAAGTCGAGGATCCAAACATGGTTGATCAGATTCTACATGAAATCAAACCCAATAATCTCAAGCCTTCATCTCATTGACAAGCTACCTCCCGATCCTTATTGATAATTTTTAAAATCAAGGTCCCTAGTAAAATAGGTTGGTCCTTTATGAAGTGAATGCATTCGAATCTTAAGTTGGATGGCCTCCCTTCCATGCGTGGGATGATTTTGGAGGCAATCCGATGAGCTCAATCAACGAGGAAAGATGGACGACATCCATCTTTCATCGCTCACGAAGGAGGAGGACCACGGACTGTCCGTTTCATATGATCGAAACAGATGGACATGATCAAATCCCACATTAGATCCCCTAATTTTCTTTTGGAGATCGATGGTCGTCCATCTTTGACATGGGATAGCATCGCCGCCATCCGAGTATAGATGTGACAATTTTAATATGCCACCACACATGGAAAGCACACATGCCATGGAAAGATTGCTTTAATGACTTAATTAATCGATTTTTAAGCCTGATACTTCTAAAAATCATAACTAATTGTATAAAAAAAAAAAAAAACACAAACTCTAGCACATTTTAAAGATATTTTAGAGTAAAATCTAGAAAAATTATTATTAATTAATTTTGAATAGTAATTTTTGCTTAATTAAGATTCAATTAAAATTTTAATTAGCTTAATTACTCTTCAGTTAATCACCTAATTAATCTCAAATTTTTTGTAGATGTTTAGGGGATGACCTCTCCCCTCCTATTTTATTAGTTTCTTAATTAAAAAATTAATTAATTAATTTAATCACTCTTATTTTAAAGTGATAAGTGAATGAAGAGTGACTTAATTAATTGTTTAAGCCTAATTACTTACGAACAGGGAGCTCAAGTGTGTGATTGGGATATTTTCTAATTCATTTCTAAGTTTTCTTTTTAGAATCAAATTAATTAATGATTAATGAAGAAATTAATTACTTACTTAATTGATTAATCTTCAAGATAAAATTAGATCTTTAAGTGATTAAATATAGGACTCAGGGATTGAGATTAAGGCATCTTTCTTGATCTCTATCCTTAAGTTAATTTCATTTCATTAATTGAACATGCTCAATGCTTAACGAAATGGATTAATGAGCTTAATTAACTCAATCTAAAATCCAATTTACATCTGATTACCTTTAATCAATTTTGGGTAGCCATTTAGATGTTTAGAGAATTTAATGAAATTATGGTTTACATGTGTAAGAAAACCATAATTAATTAAATTAAGCACTAACTATTAATCATGAGCCATTGCATTAGCCCTTTCATTTCTTAGGATCATTGTTAATTTACTTTTCATGTGGTTGCATATCATATTTCTCATTATTAGTTAATTAACTTAAGGTGACATAGATAAGGTTAATTAATTGACTTAATTCACACCCTAACCTAATTAAGATATAAAATCAACATAATTACTCTTCATTAAACCAAATTAACTCACACATGGGGGATGGGATTAGGATTAGCAAACATCTTTCACATTGCTTAACTCAAACCAAACATAATGATCAAAAATGGCATTAAAGAACTTTAGTTTATTTTAAATAATCTTATTTAGTATGATTGTCCTTAGAACTTAGTTAGATTAAATGAAATCACATACTTGTGTTATTTTATTTCTTTCCAATCATGCTAAATATTGTATGCCACTTGTACTCATGCATTCATGTCTTTCAAATTAATCAAAAGAAAATGATTTCCTTTATGTCATTGTTGGCTTAATTAAAATATGTGTAGTAAGACTATTAAATCTCAAATATATTTTAAAAGTTTATTAATGAATGAATATACATATATATTATAACTTTAGTTATATATACATAGGAAATGCAATATAAAACTTAGTTTATGAAATAAAGTCTCTTTCTTATATTCATGTGTTAATTTGTATAAGTAAGAATGTTAGGTATATATTAGTCCTAGACACACTGCTTTAAGTAGCCTAAGGAGATTCTTACCTCGTTCGGCAAAATAATGGTGCATTAGCTTGATTTCATTCTTATGCATTTGGACATCAGAATCTAGATAGAGCTTTAATTCATTTACACAAAATAAATCAATCAAACCAAAAATACAATTTATGCATGACTTTTTATTCTTGTAGTTATTCATACATCTATATGTATCTAAGTATAGTGGGTAGTCTGGACATTCCAGGGATGCACGACTTTAAGTAGCCCCAAGGAGGTTCTTACCTCGTTCCCTTGGTGTAGAATAATGGCGACGTACTTGTTTTTAACTTTTATATATGTGAATGTGTACTTTCCTAATGAATGAAAATCCCCTTTTTCTATTAAAAAGACATGCATTCATGCTATGTTTAATTGGTTGAGTTGATTAGTCACGTGATTTAAGGTTCTTTCCTTATGCTTTTGCTTAAGAATTTAGATAGAGTTTTAAATTAATATGATAAAATCATTCAATCAAATGAAATATTATTTCCAAATACATTTACTCACATTCATCATTGAAGTGTGCTAAGATATAAATTGCATGTATAGCTATGCTTAGGATTTAAACGTATGCATGATATACCTGATGGAAGGAAATGAACAAACATGTGTTATGTGATAGTAATTCATTCTAACTAATCTTAAGATGCCTTTCTTATTGAATGAGTTTATTTAAAGTGAACCTAAACATAGGACTAATTAAAACATGTAATAAGCCATTCGCTAAAAGGAATTGATTAACTAATTTGCTTTAGATGTGACTTAAGGTAGGGATAAAAGAGAGTGATCATCTCTTTCTTTCTATTAATAACACTTAGTTGTTGAGTGTAGGTAAAATGAAACAAAAGAAAATATTAAGTAAAATTTACAAATTAATTAAGCCATTTAAAGTGAAACCACCCTTCATAATTAAATGTCCTTCATACTTAGAAGATCTTAACTCTAAAGCCTAGTTAGGACATACCACACAAGCCTTAACACACACATTAAATTAAGTCACTACTTCTAGCTTTATGTTAGGGTGGTACATGGTTTGATGTATGTTTTATTTTGTGATGTACTATTGTAGACTGGATATTAGGGTGTATGTGCGTAGACTGGATGTTAGGCCATGATTAGCCTAATCATATTTTATGCATGGGATTATGCTTAAGGGGTGCTTAAAATAAATATAAATATTCTCTTTTACAGGTAGCTTAATCCCTAAGCATAATCTACATTAGGTCAAGTGGACTTGGTTATCCATGTGCAGGGTACTAAGACCAAATTATTAATATAATTGCTTGGGTTGTATGGTGTGTTTAACTAACCCTTATTTTGTAGGTGTAGTTAGATTTATTTTTCCATTCTTTTAATATAATTGTGCATTAGGAATTTGGTTAATGGGGGTTAAGGATAAACATTAGCTATAAGGTTTAGTCCTAGGGTACCATGTGATACCTAGAAGCATACCAAATTAAATGGAGCAAATCAAATGAAAAAAAAGGAGGGAGCATGAAGACTTGAAGATCCCCCACAACACTTATCATTTTGTAATTTGTAATTATTTTTTCATATAGATGTATGTATAAGTGACTTACCATTTTTTTTTAGGTTGTATGGTACCAACCACACCGACATGTTATTCTTTTACGTTGAGGTTATAAATTGTTTGATGATTTGTTTACATTGTGCAATAGAAATAACATGTATTTTCCTAGTTTCTTCATGTATGATGATTTAATGTGTGGCTTAGATTCATTTAGGATCTTAAGAAAAAAAAATTTCTACCCCAACTACAACTCATAACTAAATTTTCTAAAATAACTCATAACCTCACATGAAGCCTAGGAATTAAATCAAGAATATAAAACATTTAGCAGCCCCTTAGTTGGATATTGTATACTTAATATCATGCATGTTATTTTGTTTCACTCTTGCCAAGAGAGGGTTTCCATCTTTACCAGATAGAGAAAAGGTTTGACCTTTAAGAGTCTATGATGGAAAAATACCTCTTTCTCTTTTGATTTAGCCCATAATCAACTTCATCATACATTTATACATATACAATCCTATAGCCTATGTCAAAATAAATAGTCCAAAATCAAATAAAATTTGATAAGATTTGCATTAGACTAAGTCATTATTCATACCACTCATGCTTTAATTTCTTAGGGAGTGGGTTTAAGGACTTTAGTTTTCTTTCTAAATAATAACAACTCAGCCATCTTGCATAACATATAGCGTGGCCACATAGTTTTAAAGCATAGGAGGAGTTAGTATGTCACTTTGAGTTATAAGTCCAAACAATGGTTTCCTATCTTTGGGAGATAAACCATACACCCATTTTTGACTTAGATATAGGTCATGCTTTGGCCCACATTAAAGCTCCCTAGATTTAGGATATGAGGTCATTGTTTCCCTTTGGGGATACAAGAATAAATCCTCATCTCTTAGGCATTTCCATAATATTATATTATGGAATTATAAGTCCTAAATTCCTGATAAAATTTCAACTCAAATATATAATTCTCCTCAATTTAAACATATAAAGCCCAACCATAGGATAGCTTGGGATGCTCACTAGGCTTTCTAATATCACAAGCATCCCCTACTCATCTCCTTTTGGCTTTGATAATAAATCTCTCCTTTCGATCTATCCAATTTGATTTTCCAAAATATAACCAATTTATTGATAGCCCTATCTTTGAATTCTTTGGAGACAAATGCTTTCGATTCAAATAAACCCTTTTATTCATCTATGTAAAGTAGGAGAAAATCTCATACATTTGAAGACCATCATGCCTTAGAGTCCTTATTAGGTGATCCCATCATTGAGTGATTTCTTTGAGATGGTGCACTATTCCTTGATGTTGTACCCGATCACCTTAATTAGTACATCATCATATCTATAACCACATACAACATATAACCAAAATAAACACCACAAAGCTTCTAAATCTAAGCAAATGTGGGCATATGATTTACCTCTATAAAAGAGTAAAACCCCTTATTTATAACTTTAGTGTCCTAACTCCCACACTTTAGAACTATATGGTAAAGTCATATGATTTTGCAAGATAGTTGGGTTGTTATTACTTAGAAATAAACTAAAGTCCTTAAACTCACTCTCTAAGAGACTAGAGCATGACTGGTATGAGCAATGACTTAGTCTAATGTAAATATTTTCAAATTTTATTTATTTTTGGACACTTCATTTTGACAAAGGCCATAGGATTTTGATGCCTAAAGGTATGTTGAAATGAGTTATGGGCTAAATCAAAAGAGAAAAGGGTGAAGCTCCATCAATAGGAGTTGCTCTCTCACAATTCAAGCGGTTCTCATATGTGTAAGGACGAAGGCCCTCATTTTGCAAGAGTGATTCAAGATGATATGTATGATGTGAAACATACATCATTCAACTAAGGAGTTGCTAAATATTTTAATTATCTTGATTTAATGCCTAGGCTTTATTTGAGGTTATAAGTTATTTATAAATTTAATTATTAGTTGTAGTTAGGGTAGAAAAAATTAATTTTTCTCTAAGAGCCTAATCGCATCGAGGCCATACAACAAACACCAATCATAAAAAAACTATGAAAAGGCATGCTATTTTTATTGCGTGATTTGAACAAAACATCAATCAATTTTATAAATATAATACAAAAGAATAAGAGGTTGGTGCGTCGGTACCATATACAACCCAAAAAAGAGAAATGGGTAAGAGCTCTACCCTTATACAACCAGTATATGAAAGAATAAATTACAATTTATGAATGATAAATGTTATTCTTCTTATTTTCATTCTTCATGTCTCCTTCATTTCTTCATTTGATTTTCTTCTTTTGATTTGGCTTGAACATCACATGGCACCCTTGGTTAAGCCATCTTCATCCTTATACATAATGTATTCCTAATTCTAATGTAAATTATATTAAAATAAGAAAAGTAAATCTAACTACCTACAAAATAAGTGTTAGCTAAACACACCATACAACCAAGCAGTATATTTATAATTTGGACTTAGCACCCATACATGGGTAAATAAATATCCTAACTTGGATTATGCTTGGGGTTAAGCAACCTGTAAAAGAGAGCATTTATATTTATTTTAAGCACCCCTTAAGCATAATCCTCTGCATAAAATATGATTAGGCTAATCACGGCCTAACATCCAGTCTATAAAATATACACCCTAACATCCAGTCTAAAATAATACATCATAAAATGAAGCATACATTACTTCATGCACCACCCTAACATAAAACTAGAAATAGTGACTTAATTATAAAGTGTGTGTATTAAGGCTTGTGTGGCATGCCTTAACTAAGCTTTGTTATGATTTTCTAAGTATAAAAGGTTTTAACTATAAAAGGTTGATTTCACTTTAAGTGGTTTAATTGATTTGGGCATTTTACTTAGCATTTTTTTTTTCATTTGACTTACACTTAGCAACTAAGTGTTATAAAGAGAGGAAAAGAGAGGATTGCTGTCTTCCATCCCTACCTTAAGTCACATCTAATGCATATTAATTAATCAATTCTCTTTAGTGAATGACTTATTAAATATTTTAATTAATCCTAAGTTTTGGTTTGCTTTAAATAACCATATTCAATAAGAGAGACATCTTAGGATTAATTGGAATGAATTACTATCACATGACACATGTTCATTCATTTCCTTCCATCACAAGTAGCATGCACATGATTAAATCTTAAGTATAGCTTCACATATAATATATCTTAGCACACTTAAATGATAGATGTAAGCATATGCATTTGGAATTTAGATGTTCATTTGATTGAATCATTTTATCATATTAATTTTAAGCTCTATCTAAGTTCTTATATAAAAGTACATAGGAATGAGATTAAATAGGTATGTGTCATTGTTAACCAGGGAAGTGAGGTAATCAAATGACCTCTTTGGGGCTAGCTAAAACCTCATGTTCTCAAGATATCCAAACTATATACCCATTACATTCAAACATATGTAAGTTTATACACATGAACATAAGAAAGAGGACTTTAAACCACATGATCAATTCAATCACTTGAAAAAATATGAAGGCATGTCTTTTTTAATAGAAAATGAGATTTTTATTCATTAGTTAGATGCACATACATGTATATAAAAGTCTTATGCGGATACTTCGCCATTATTAAACTAGGGGAATGAGGTAAAGACCTCCTTGGGGCTACTTAAAGCCTTGCATCCTCGGAATGTCCATACTAGATATACCCACTATGCTTGAATACACTTGAATGTACAAATAACTATAAGAATGGAAAAATTATGCAAAAGTTACATTTGATTTAATTGAATGAAGATTTTCATTAGCTAAATGCACGTACAAGCGTAAGCGTATAAAAGTTTTAGGTGGATACTTCATCATTGTTAAACCAGGGGAATGAGGTAAAGACCTCCTTAGGGCTTCTTAAAGTTTTGCATCCCTGAAATGTCCAGACTAGATATACCCACTATGCTTAAATACACAAGAATGTCCAAATAACTACAAGAATGGAAAAATATTGTAAAAGTTATATTTGATTTAATTGAATTATTTATATATGTGTGAGCTAAAGTTCTATCTAAGTTACAACATAAAGATACATGGGAATGAATCCAAACAAATGTTATGTCCTTTTCAAATGAACTATGCACTTGTTAATATTCAAACTTCATGTGAATCCATGTCGGATAAAGAAAGAGATCTCCATATCACATATTCTAAACCATTGGCACATGCAAGCTTATGAATATTTATAACTATTGTCACTCCATATAATAAAATTGATTTAGATGTTTTTGAAAATAATTTTAATTTAATAGTGATAATAGTCACACATATCTTTAATTTAAATCAACACATGCAAGCTTGACATAAAGGAAATCATTTCATTTGATTGATTTTTTTTTTTAAATTGAATGCAGGATTCCAAGTGGCATACAACATTAATATGATTGGGAAGAAATAAAGGAACATTAATACATGATTTCATTCAATCCAATTAATTCCTAAGGACAATTATACTAAATAAGATCCTTTATAATAAACCAAAATTTCTTAAAGTCACTTTTAATTTAATGTTTAACTTGATTTAAGCAAAGAGAGAAAGTGGTTTGGTAATCCTAATCCCATTCCCATATGTGTGAGTTAGTTTGATTTAATAAAAAATTAATTAGATTAATTTTATGGATTAATTAGGTTAAGGCATGAATTAAATCAATTAATTAACCCTTACCTATGTTACCTTAAGGAAATTAATCAAATGATTATGAGCCAATGTAATATGCAAATGAACTGAAAAGTAAATAGCAATGCTCTTATGAAATGAAAGGGGCCTAATGCAATTAGCTCATAATCATTGATTAATTAAGCTTAAGAAACTTAATTACTTTTATTATTTTCTCAAATATGTGAGCTAACCATAATTTCACTAAACCTCTTTAGGCTATTAAACACCTATAGACCTACCCATGAATTAATTAGGTCTAGATCCATTTTAATATTTAATTAAGCTAATTAGGAAATTAATTTCTAATAGGGAAAAGATTAAGAAAAGTGTCCCGATCACATGCCCTAAACCTCCCTACTGTTAATCAGTGCTAAATGAGTCTAATTAATTAGTTAATTTACTCTTCACCTGCTTAATTAATCCTTAATTAAGTTAAGAAGATAATTAGGGCTTAATCAATCAATTTTTCTAATGAATCATCCAATAAATTTCAAGAAAAATGGGGGAGGCAAAGGTCATCCCCCTAAGCATCCTCAAAAAATTTAAAACTAATTGGATGATTAATTAGGGAGTAATTTAGTTAATTAAGTTTTTAATAAAATTCTAATTAAGCAAACATTATAGTTCAAAATTAATTAAGAATAATTTTAATGGATTCCCCTCTCAAATACCTTTAAAATGAGCCCTTATTTATATATTTTTTAGATTTTCTTATAATTAGTTAGAAATTATGGAAGTTTTAGCTGTAAAAATTAATTAAATTAATCTAATTAGGCCTTAAGCCCGTTGGCGCCACATGGCACACTTTCCACCTAGCACTGCAAGATTGGCTATTTAAGTTATCACATCCGCGATGGACTCGAATGGCGGTGGGATGCGCTTTCCCGTGGGCCGTCTGATCTAAGATCGGATGACCATGATCAAACCCATGGCTGAGGAGGGATTAATCAACAGATCTAGCATGATCTCACCCGAGCTCAGATTCACTCCAAAATCACCCCACACCTTCGCACGAGGGATCCACGAAGATCCAACGGTTGGATCGGCTCACATGCTTTTCTTCAAAAACCAACACATTTTCTAGCTCGGTTTTAATGGATTAACCTCACGAGCTAAAAGCATTGGCATGCATGAGGAAGCTTCGTCTAGTGGAGATGAAGCCATATTGAGCAACAATTGGATTGATTCCAAGTGGATCACTCAATTGAACAAGAATGGTGCTTTTAAGCTCTGACTTTGGTTGACATCTGACCTCTGGTTGATTTGAAGCTCTGGAAATGGCTTGGGTAGCCTCGATGAGGTATGTGGAAGGTGTGTATAAGAGGAATTGAAGTTTGGTTGAGTGAGGAAGAAGTTTGGATTGGGATTGAGCTCCCATGTTTTGATTTTGCACGGGAAGAGAAAATCAGAAGTGGGGAGGCTTTGGGGAAGCTCTGAGGAGTGCTAGGGCATTTATTTTCACTCTTGGGAGCTTAGATGAATGGAATCCTGGTGAAATCTGAATTGAATTGAGAGGGTATATCTCTCAATTTACTGAGGTGGATGGACAGGATTGTCTCCCATTTTTCAACTGGCCAGCCACCGCCAAGGCACCAGAGTGGTTTCCATCATGTCCACGTGGCTTGTCTTGGTTAGAGGAAGGAGTGGGGGTGGCTCAAGGCTTGATATGGGCAGATCTCCTTGCTTGGATCCAATGGGTGCTCGATTTGTAAGGGAGATGAGTTAACTCACCTCCCTTTGGTCCATGGCAAGTCTTAGCTCATTTAGGGTGGGCTAGGAGGTTAGGTCAGACCCTAAATGGGGTGAGTGAGGTCTGCCAAGTGATTGGAGAGTGGACTTTGCCATTTATGGGTGGATTCTTATGTAAAGCAGTATTAACCAATGGACAATGGCTTGGATTGGGCTCCCTTGGCTTTTGGACTGACTTTAGATTGACCCAAGATGGTTTTGGGTTGGATTTGATCAGCCTCCAATGGGTCATGGGTTTGTTTCATGGGTTTTTCCTCAATTTGGTCATATGGGTTCAATTTGGATAATGTTGGGTTAGGTTGACCAATTGGTCAAATTGGGTCAAACCAAGGCTTGGGTTAGGTTCAAATGATGATTTGAAGTGTTTTGGTTCGAGTGGTTTCAATCAATTTGGCCTAGGTTTGATTTTGGCTCATTTGGATTCATATAGGTCAAATGGGTTAAGTTGACCAATTTGACCATATTGACCAAATTGGCTTGGGTTGGGTGTTAGTTCTAGTTCAATTGGTTAATTTAAAATTATTGTAGGCTTTAGTTTGAATCAATTTAGATTTAATTTGGATTTTGGCCAATTTTGACCTTTTAGGTCAATTTGGTCTAAGTTGGTCAATTGGGCTAGGTTGGGTCAAATTGACCAAATTGGAGCTTTGGTCAAGTTCAACAATGAATTTGGAATGAACTTGAGCCATTGGGTCAAGATTTAGCCCATTTTGGCTTTTTAGGCCAATTTGGGTCAACTTGGGTCAATTGGCCAATTTGACTTAGTTTGGCTCAATTGAGGGTCAAGTCAAGTTCAATCATTGATTATGAGCTGGTGTGAATCAATGGTTTCAATCAATTTGGTGTATGGTGAGTTTTGGCTTATTTAGGTTTCATTTGGTCTAAGGTTTGACTTGGTCAAATGACCAAGTTGACCCAATTCAAGGTAATTGATCATTTTATGGTGATTGTGGATCATTATATGAGGCTTGGATAGGCTTGGTTCAATTCAATTTAGGTTGGATTAAACTTGGCTCAAAAAGGTCCTTTAGGCCACTTTGGGTCAAGTGAGCCTAAGTGGGTCAATTGGCTTGGTTTTGGCTTGATTCAAGTTTGGTTAGATTTATATATGAGCCTAGGATTGAAATATAAATCCAACTGCAATCAATTTGGAGTTCAATAGGTTTTTGGTCCACTAGAAATTTTCAAGTCAAAAAGGCTAACTTGGGCTTGACTTGGGTTGACTTGACTTTGATTTGATGATTGTAGGTTTCATTTATATTTGGATAGATGATTGAAGGAATGATTGATTCAAGAGAAAATATGTTAGTTTTAACTTCATTTAGATAGGTTTTGGCTAAGTCTAAGGAAATGGCTTAAAAGGCTTGAATTGGATGTTGATTTGGTTTTGGGTTTGGTTTTGGCTATTTAAATTTATATTTCATTTACATTTGTGAATATAAATAAAGATATAAATGATTCATGAGAAAATTACCTGAGTTTGGAGTGATTTGGAGATAAATTTGACCAAGCTCATGGAGGTAGGTCAAAAGGGCTAAGAAGAATATTGGTTTAGTTTAATTTAGTTTTGATCATTGGAATGTGGGTTTCATTTATATTTGTGAATATAAATGATGGAATAATTGATTTATAGAGAAATCACTTAATTTTGGGTTGAGATTTGGTCAAGCTCATGGAGGTGGGTCCATATGGCTTAGGAAGGGTCTCAGTTTGGTTTGATTTAGTTTGGTTTGGCATTGGTCATTTGAGTTTGGATTTTATTTATATTTGTGAATATGAATGAAGATATAAATGATTTATGAAGAGATCAATCAAATATGGGTTGTATTGGGTGGAGATTTCGTTAAGCTTTGGAATTCAATTATAAGGTTTTATGAAGAATTTTGGACTTGAATTTGATCATTAGATTGAATCATTTGAAGTTGGATTTGAATTAAAATTTGATAGTTTGATTGAAGAATTGAATTTATATTTTAGAAAATTAAATGAATTGGGATTGATTTGAATTTAGCTAAGGCTAAGTCCATAAGATGAAATTAAAGGGCTTAAGAAGGGTTCTGAATTTGAGTTTGATCATAGATTTTAATCAAATGTTCTGGAATTTAGATTTGGATTTGGAACTTGAATTGGGATTTGAGGTTTGGTTTGAGATTTAATTTGGATTGGATTTGAGAAGGTGCATATGGATTTAGTTTAGGCTTTAGGGTGGATGATTCCCTTAAATCTTAAGGCATGGCCTAATCCTATAATTAACCCTTCTAAGTCTCTAAGCTTAGATTAAGTGTTCATCTAATCGCTAGGAGTGCCTTAGGACTAAGGAGCTCTTAGTGTTTATAAGAGTCCTAGATTTATGATGAGGAGATTGAAGACTCACTCTAAAAGTGAGGTCAATAATTATTTGGGCTTATAATCCACCAACACAAGGTTAGGGAAATGCCTAAGAGATGAGGATTTATGCTTGTAGCTCAAAAAAAATAACCACCTCAGATCCTAAATCAAGAGAGCTTTAGCATAAACTAAAGCACAACCTAAATTTAAGTGAAGATGGGTATAAAATTTACCTCCACAAGAGAAGATAAACCACCCGACTGCTAGACTTATAATCGCTTGGAGTGGCAGCCAGCTAACTCCTCCTACACTTTAAATCCATGTGGTCTAGTCATATGAATTTGTAAGATTATTTATGTTATTATTTATTTAGAAAGATACTAAAGTCCTTAAACTCACTCCCAAAGAAACTAGAGCATGAGTAGTATGAACAATGACTTAGTCTAATGAGAAATCTTTTCAAATTTTATTTAATTTTTGACTCTTCATTTTGATAAAGGCTATAGGATGTCTTATGCCTAAATGTATGTTGAAATTGGATTATGAGCTAAATCAGTAGGAAAGAGGTGTTTTCCAACACATAGGAGGCCCTTAAAGGTCAAGCCTTCCCCTATCGTGCAAGGATAGAAACCCTCTCTTAGCAAGAGTGAAATAATATGCATGCATGATGTGAGAAAAATAACATTCAGCTAAGGGGTTGCAAAATCTTTTAATTATCTTATTTAATGCCTAGGCTTTATGGAGAGGTTATTAATTATTTAAAACTTTAGTTATGAGTTATAGTTGGGTAAATAATTTATTTTTATCCTAAGAGCCTAATCGTATACAGGCCACATATTAAAGCACCAAACATTTAAGAAACTAAGAAAAGCATGTTATTTCTAAAGCATAAACTAAACATAACATCATACAATTTTATAATTACCACAGAAGAATATGACAGTGCGGTTAACACATTAGAAAGAAAAAAGATGGTGGAGCTCTACCCTTATACAACTTGGATTTATAAAATAATTATTATAATTATAATGAATGTCATGGGGGTATTCATTCTTCATGCTTTCATCTTCGTGTCTCCATTTGATTTGATTTACTACACTCCAAAGGCATCACATGGCCTCCCACAGTAAAACCTTCTAGCCAATGCTCATCCTTATCCCCCATAACACTAATCCTAATTCTTAATGCAAAATCACATTAAAAATTGGAAAAATAAATCTAACTACACTTGTAAAATAAGTGTTAGCTAAATATACATACAACCCCAAGTAATTATATATATAATTTGGGCTTAGCACAATACACATGGGTAACCAAGCCCACCTGTCCTAACTTGGATTATGCTAAGGGAGTTTAAGCAACCTGCAAAAGAAAGCATTTATATTTATTTTAAGCACCCCTTTAAACACAATCCCTTGTAGAAAATATGATTAGGCTAATATCAGCATAACATCCATCCTACGAAATATACATCTGAACATCTAGTCTAAAATAATACATGACAAAGTAAAACATACATCACACCATGCACCGTCCTTACATAAAGCTAGAAATGGTGGCTTAATCCTAATGTGTGAGTTAAAGCTTGTGTGGTATGTCTTAACTGAGCATTAGTATTATGATTTTTTAAGTATGAAAGACTTTCAATTAATATAAAGGGTTGATTTCACTGAAGTTATTTAATCCACCATGCACCGTCCTTACATAAAGCTAGAAATGGTGGCTTAATCCTAATGTGTGAGTTAAAGCTTGTGTGGTATGTCTTAACTGAGCATTAGTATTATGATTTTTTAAGTATGAAAGACTTTCAATTAATATAAAGGGTTGATTTCACTGAAGTTATTTAATTGATTTGAGAATTTTAATTTATATTTTCTTTTATTTCATATAATTACACTTTATGGTGAAAATTTATTCCTGCCTTGATCTATCCCCTTTGGAAAATAGGATAAATGAAAATAGAAATATACGACCTTGTTGGGACACCACGTAGATCCACATATGTACTTATTTGGGTGATCGGGTATGACATCGAGGAGAGGTGTACTACCTCAAAAGATAGAAGTCACCACCCTACAATGAACCTAATCACCTCAATAAAGATTCCTACGTACTATGGGTCTTCAGAATGTACCAGAGAATATTCTCCTACTTTACATAAAAAAGTAAAGCAGGATTTATTTTAAATCGAGTTTGTTAAGTTCCCTATGGAGGCAAGCCCCCATAGTTAATTACATCCTCAGGAACATGATTCCTTAGGAATACTCTTGATTAAGTTAAATGATCATTGTCTCCAAAGATTTTGAAAGGTAGGAATATCAATCGATTGGTTTATTTTTAGGAGATCAAGTGAGATTGATCAAGAGGAAGGAGTTCTTATCGAAGAAAAATGAAGATAAGTAAGGGATTCTTAGGATACTAGGTAGCCTAGTAAGCACCCCTAACTATCCTATAGTTGGGCTTTACATTTTTGAAATTAATATGATTTATTTGTTTGAATTGAATTTTTGTTAAAAAGTTAGGGCTTATAATTCCATGACACAATATCATAAAAATGCCTAAGAGGCGAGGATTTATGCTTATATCTAGCAAAAGGGAGAAGCAATCCTAGAACCTAAATCTAGGAAGCTTTGGCGAGGGCCAGGGCATGACCTAAATCTAAGCCAAAGATGGGTATTTGGTTTATCTCTGCAAGAGAGGATAAACCATCCGACTGTTTGGACTTACAACTGCCTGGGGTGGCTGCCAACTAACTCCTCCTACAGTTTTAAATTCATGTAGGCAAGTCATATGCTTATGCAATATAGTAAGATTATTATTTATTTAGAATGAGACTAAGTCCTTAAACACACTCCCTAAGAGACTAGATCATGTAGGGCATGATTAATGACTTAAATCTAATACAAATTTTTTTATATTTTTATTTTCATTTTGGACAATCTATTGACACTTTGGATTTATATGCCTAATGCATGAAATTAGATTATGGGCCAAAATCAAAGATAAGGAGGTGTGTTTCCACCATGGCTCTCAAAGGTCAAGCCAAGTTCTCTGGCATGAGTGGAAGCCTTCCAAATCAAGAGTGAAATAATATGCTTTTATGCATGATGTGAGAAAAGTAATACAACATCCAATTAAGGGGTTGCTAATTCTTTTATCTTAATTTATAACCTAAGCTTTAGGTGAGGTTATGAGTTATTTATTTATTTTAATTTGAATTGATTAGTTGGATAGAAAAATTTATTTTCCTAAGAGTCTAATCATTATCTAGGCTATACATCAAAGCAAGGATGAAACTAGGAAAATATGCTATCTTAATGCACAAGTTAAACAAACATCAATCAATTTATTAAACTAGCGTAAAAGAATAAGAGACCATTTGTGATGGGCACCCACAAACTAAAAAAACAAATTGGTGAGCTCTACCCTTATACAACCCAGATTATAAATGAATTAATTACAATCAAGTAAGGAAATTCATGTTATGGTGGTCTTCATTCTTCTTTTCTTCTTTCTTCTGTCTTCTTTCTTCTTTTTTCTTTCTTTTTTTAGTTGGTTGGAATATGGTTGCTCCAAAGGCCTCACATGGTACATAAGATGAGATCTTATCACCTATGTTCATCCTAATCCCCATAATAATCATTCCAAAATCCTAATTGCAAAATTCCATGAAAATGGGAAAAGTAAATCTAACTAAAACTTGCAAAATAGAGATTAGCTAAACAAACCACACAATCCCAAGCATGTAAATACATAATTTGGATTTAGTACCCCATACATGGGTAACCAAATCCACATGGCCTATTGGATTATGCTTAGGGGTATAAGCACCTGCACAACAAAAGCAATTTTATATTTTTATTATGGCTCCCCTTAAGCACAAACCTCTGCAGAAGATAATGATTAGACTACAAGCGTCCTACCATTTAGTCTACGCATATACATTATAATGTCTAGACTTAACTATTACATCAAAAAATAAAAGCATAGCATCAAACCATGCACCACCCTAACCTAAAGCTAGAAATGGTGACTTAGTCTAATGTGTGTGCCATTTATGGTTTGTGTGGTATATTTAGCTAAGCTTTAAGGTTAAAGTTTTCTAAGTATGAAAATGTTCAACTTAGAGGGTGGTTTCATTTAAGTGTTTTAAATAATTTGGTTAATTTTTATTTTGTGATTTGATTAGGTTTGGATGAACCTACAATTAATTACTAAGTGTTGTAAAGAGAGGAAAAGAGGAGAGAACTTCTCTTTCCTCCCTACCTTAAGTAATTTTTAAGGTAGATTCATATTGATTTTTGTTTAGTGAATGTTTTAATATGTTTTTTTAATTAGTCCTCAGTTTACATTTTTTTCTAAATAACCCTATTCAAAAAGAAAGGCATTTTAAGATTAAATAAACTGAAATACTATCACAAAACACACAATACTTCATTTCTTTCCCACATGTGTAACATGCATATAGATGAATCCTAAGCATATTTATACATGCAAAAATGGAAATAGTTAGCACACCTTAATGATGAATGATAAGAAGGACTGTTTAAGGAAATTTAGAATGTTTTCCTGTATGCATGATTTATGTTAAGTAGAAGAGAGTGATTGTTTTATCCATTTTCATATGCACATTTATATGTATAAAAGACATAAGTGAGTAGTATTTTCTAAGGTGTAAGGTACAAGACTACTTAGGGAAGTCTAGGTTGTCTAGACTAATATACCATTTTCCTTAAATACAAATGCATGTATAAAAGAAATGAATGGAAAAAGAAAGTTGCAAAAGTTTATGTTCATTTGTTTGATTTGTTTATGCAATTTACATGTGTAAGTGTGAATACCCTTCTTAATTAATAACATACAAATGAATAGGAATGGATTTAAGAAAATGTTATATTCTTTTCAAATGAACTATACACTTTGCAAATCCTATTCAAAACTATGCTAAAAGAGAAGAGAAGGAAAGTCATGCAATGCACATCTTTATATTTTACTCACATGCAAGCTTATAAGTGATCATAAGTAGCATACCTTTCATTTTTGATAATTGATTTATATGTTTTGAAAATAATTTTAGATTTAATAGGGATAATAGCCATTCATATTCTTACTTTAGCCAAAATATGCAATTTGATATAAATGAAACATTTCATTTTGATTTGGCTTTCAAAAGGCATGAATGCATGAATTTCATATGACATGCACATTTAGCATATTAAGAAAGAAATAAAGTGATAAAAGCAATGTAAGTTCATTCAATGGTTTAAAAGTCCAATAGTGGTTTATTTTTTGTGGTAAACTAATACCCATTTTTACCTTAGATTTGTATGCTTTTGGTTTAGATTAGATTTAGGTTAAGTTACTTCTTAGAACCAAGCATAAATCCTCACCTCTTAGGCATTTCCGTGGCCTTGTATCATGAAGTTATAAGCCCAAGCATTCTAATAAAAATTCAACCCAAATAAATTAATTCAATTTAAAAGATGTAAAGCTCAACCATAAGGGTAGTTTGTGATGCTTACTAGGTTTCATTGCATCTTAAGCATCCCCTACTTGTTTCCATTTAGCTTCGATAAGAACTCCCTCCTTTTGATCGATCCCACTTGACCTTCTTAAAATAAACCAATCGATTAATAGTCCTACCTTCCAAAATCTTTGGAGACAATGATTCATTTATCTTAATTAAGTATTAAAGGAATCATGTTTAGGATGTAATTAAATGAGGGCATGAAAACTTAATGAACCTAGTTTAAAATAAATTATTTCTTTTCCATGTAAGTAGGGAAGAATCTCACATAAAGACCCAAGTCCTTAGAGTCTTATTGAGGTGATTAGGTCCATTGTAGGGTGGTGACTTCTATCTTTCAAGATATTACATCTCTCCTCAATATTGTACCAGATCACCTTAATAAGAACATTTGTGGATCTGCGTGGTATCCCAACAAGGCATATATTTTTGTCTTCATTTATCCTTTTTCAATGGATGGATGAAGATGAGAATATATTTCACCACAATCCTCCAATTGGCCAAGGTCACCTTCAAATGGATTTGGCCTTGGTCTAGCTCCCACCTCCCTTGCCTTTAAAGCTTGGAAGAAGGTTTATCAATTGACTCCTCAAGATCTTGCAGAAAATTGAGCTAATTTAGTGTATTAAGTAAGTTGGAAATATGGAGCTCCCCATTTTTTGGGTTTAAGAAGCGAGAAATGGAGAATTGGATATGAGAAGCTTGGGAGACTTGCAAATGCTAGCTGGTTCCCTAGCTTCAATCGGTGTGATGTTGAATTGAAATTAGGGAGTATATCTCCCATGGTGATGGTTTTCTTCCCTTGCCATTTTGATCCAATTCACCTTATGCAATGGGTTTGTTAGGCCTTTTAGGGTTGCATGTGGTTTGGTTTTGACCAAAGGGGGTAGTGGAGAAGTTTCCATGTGCAAAACAAGGTGTGGGAGTGATTTCGGTGTGCTTATTTTCAAGTGAGTGGACGATTTGACCATTGGGTTGGGTTTGGCTGACCCAAATCCATTGGGTCATGTGTACCATCCCTATTAGTGATCATTTGGTCCACTAAGAGGTTCAAGTGTCCATGAAAAGGGACCAAATTCAAGTGGTTGATTTTAGGTTACCATGCCTAGTAAAATGACATTTGGCTTTGATTTAAGTTTGAATATGTTTGGTATGATTGAAAAATGGGTTGGGCCAAATTTTAATGAATTTGGAGTTAATTTGATATGATTTAGCTCGGGTTGAGCCATTTAGGTCAAAATGGGTCAACTTGGGTCAAGTTGACCAATTGGTCAAATTGGGTCAAACCAAGAGTTGGGTCAAGTTCATATGATCATTTGAAATATTTTGGCATCATTGGTTTGGTTCAATTTGATTTCTATTTATATTTGGCTCATTTGTTTTCATTTATATCAAATGGCAAGTTGACCAATTTGACCCATTTGACCTATTTCGGTTAGGTCATGGATTGGTTTAGGTTTCATTGGTCATATGAAATATATTGGTATCTTTGTTTCCAATCAATTTATGTTTAATTTGATTTTGGCTCAATTTGACCCTTTAGGCCAAGTGGGTGCATGGTCAATTGGGCTAGGTTGGGTCTAGTTGGCCAATTAAAGCTTTGGTCAGGTTGAACAAGTGATTTAGAATGAACTTGACCCATTGGTTTCAATCAATTTGGCTTAGATCAAGTTTTGACACATTTTGACTTTTTAGGTCAAGTTGGATCAACTTGGGTCAAGTGGCCAATTAATGGGTTGCTCAAATGATGACTTGGTTAAGTTCAAACATTGATCATGAATTAGTTTTGATCAATGGTTTCAATCAATTTGGCCTATGGTGGATTTTGGCTGGTTTAGGTTTCATTTTGGCTAAGTGTTGACTTGGTCAACCTTTAGGTTTGACTTGGTTTGACCCAATTTGAGTGATTGATCATCTTATGATGATTGTTGCTCACAATGTGAAGCTTAGTTGGGCTTAGTTCAATCCAATTTGGATAGGATTATAATTTGGCTCAAAAGGGGCACTTTAGGTCAGTTTGTGTCAAGTGAGCCTAAGTGGGTCAATTGGCTTAATCAAGGCTTGATTTGAGTTTGGTTGAACTAACATATGAACATATGATTGAATTATAAATCCATTTGCAAGTGATTTGGAGTCAAATGAGTTTTGATTTATTTGACAATTTCAAGTTCAAAGGGTGAACATGAGTTTGACTTAGGTTTGATTTTTGAATTGATTTTTGATTTGATGATTAAAATTTATGTTTATTTTTTGATTCAAGATTGAAGGATTGATTGAATCATAAAGAAAAATAAAGGGTTTGGCTTGATTTGAGTTTGATTTGGCTAAGTTCAAGAATTTGGCTTGAAAGGCTTAGGTTGAATTTTGTGTTGAATTTGGATTTGAGTTTTGGATTTAGTTTTGGTTATTTGAATTTATATTTCATTTATATTTGTGAATATAAATGATAATATAAATGCTATGAAAAATTCTTGAATTTGAATTGATTTGAATTTGATTTGAGCTAAGTCCATAAGAGGAATCAAAGACTTAGGAAAGATTTTTTGAAATTTGAGTTTTAAATTTAGTTTGATTTGAATTTATATTTCATGTATATATGTGAATATAAATGAGAATATAAATGGGTTGTAAATTGAATTTTTATGATTTGATTTGATTTGAGCTAAGTCCATGGATCAAAGTGTCTTAGAATATTTTGGGTTTGATCATGGAATTCAATCATGGGTTTCAATCATTTGGAATTGATTCATGATTTGAAAAAATCCATTGGAATTGATTTAGGATTTATTTTGGAATTAGTTTGAGTTTGGATTTTGACTTGAAAGGAGGAAGTGAGGATTTGGTTCAAGCTATAGGGTAGGAAAATTTTTCTAACCCCCTAAGGCATGACTTATTCATATGGCTAACTCTTCTAAGTCTCTAGGGTTAGGTTGAGTGTCTACCTAATCACTAGAAGTGTCTTAAGACAAAGGAGACTCTTAGTGTCTAAGAGAAATTCTATGTCTAAGATGGAGGGGTTAAGAGCTCATTCTAAAAATGAGGTCAACAAAGTGCGCCCAATAGGTGTGGTGTGACTGACAAGGTACACCATGTGTTGTTGGAAAGATCAACAACATCACAAGCACTAATAGAAACGATCTTCTCCTAACCCAAGGTGTAGAAGGAATTGAGAACTTAGTGCAATGTGTCTCTGCTTATGTCTAAGACATAAGAGATTGAAGGAGGAATCCACTAGGGATAGAGTATGTGAACCTTCCACTAGGGAAAGAGGTTCAAGTCATCCATTGAGGGATGAGAGGTTTGATTTGATTTGAGTCTCACTAGAGAGAAATTGGTTTGATTTATTTAATTGTTTAGTTGTGTTTGTCTTGACTCTACTGGGGGAATTTGTTTCACTGGAGGTTAACTTTGTTTATTTTAGATTTCACTTCACTGGGGGAGTTAGGGGAATTTGTTTTAGGTTTTTAATTTTGGATTTTGGGATGGACCCTATTGGTTTACGATGGATCGCATTGAGTAGGGGCCATGGAGGCCTAGACCTAACTCAGATTTACCAATCCAAAGGGGTAGTCTACCAAACACGTAGTAGGACTAGCCAACCAAAGGGAATGCCTTTCAGTGTGTAGCAGCTGTATTAGGAAGAAAACATAGTAGACTTACATCCACCAAAGTAGGGACCAGTTGCTAGGCTGATCCATTGGCAATGCAACAGATTGAACCCAACCTAAGGTTGACTATTGAGTGAATGCCGCTGAGGGACTTAAATCAACTCAAGGACAATTAAAGATTAATTTTATTTTTTTAGTTACTTTGATGGATCTCATTGGTTTGCGATGGACTACACTGAGTAGGGGCCATGGTGGCCTTAATCGAGCTCAGATTTACCAATCCAAAAGGAGTAGCCTAATAGCCACATAGTAGGACTATCCGACCAAAGGAGTGTGCCTTTTGGTTTGCAATGGTTGATTCAGAAAAGAAAGCACAGGGACTCACATCTTCAAAAAAGAGAACTTAGTGACTCTATTAGCATAATCACTCGACCTAGGGCTGACTATTGAGTGAATGTCGTTGGGGGACTTAAACCAGCTCAAAGATAGTCAAGATTAATTTTATTTTTTAGTTATTTTTAATGGATCCCATTGGTTTGCGATGGACTGCACTGAGTAGAGGTTGTGGTGGCCTTGATCTAACACAGATTTACCAATCCAAAGGGAGTAGCTTCCTGGCCGGGGGGAGAACCATCCAACCAAAGGAGTGCCTTCGGTTTATAGTAGCTAATCTAAGGAAGAAAGCTCAGGGACTCACATATTTTACTACAAAAGACCACTAAAGTGACACATTAACGAGGTAACATGTCAACTCGACCTAGGGCTGCTCATCGATTTGCGATAATCATGCTAGAAAGATTGTGTAGTAGACTTGCATCTTCTAGGAAATAATGGTGAGGTAACTGCTTATGGAAAAAGATTGACCCCAACCTAAGGTGTATGGAGAGAGTGCCTAGGGACTTATCTAAACTCAGTAGTAGGAAATTCCTATGGGAGTTTCTTACATTGCCTAAAGATATGATGCTTGGAAAAGGGGCCCACGGGGCCTTGAGTTCTTAATCCACAAGCAAATTAATTTTTTTTTTCTTTGTTTATCATGGATCCTATTGGTTTGCGAGGAATCATATTGAGAAGGAGCTCATATTAGCCTAGACCTATCTAAGTTTTATAGAACCAAGGGAGAATCTGCATCTTCGATGAACAAATTATCCAACCACAGTGGTGGCTACTAGGAAAGGTGGACTATACAATCCAAAAGTAATCCGGGTAGTATCTAAATGGGGTCACAAAGGATGTGAGCCAAGTAGAGTGCATAGAGAGGGGCCACTAAGGGCTTGATCAAAACCACGAGAAGATGACATTGCTAGTCATATATATCAAATAGGTATTTGGCCAACTTAAGGAGAAAGCAGGACTCTGCCGAGTGGTGTATCCAGGGTGAGTCAATGTTAACATAGCAAACCTCAACCAACCTAAGGTGCCCATTGGTTTGCAATAATAAACCTAGGAATAAATCTCAGGGATTCACATCCTCTTATAAATCTAAGGTGCCCATTGGTGGCGACAACGAAATCACCTACAGTCACCCTTTATTGAGCTTTAGAAAATCCCTTGATGAAGAGTTGCTCCAACTCAGCAAAAGTCTTCACTGAATTGTTGGGAAGTTCAGTATACCAATCAAAGGCTTTGCCTGCTAAGGTACTAACATAGAGACGAAAGAGTAAAGCATCACTGCCAAACGTTACTAACTCACAAATATGCAATGTGTCGTTACCCATGGCTCTTGAAGAAGGGTTCAAACCCTTAGATATTGGATGGCATCAAATTCCACTAGTAGATCTATTTGGAGATCCTCTAGGGAGCCAATGTTTTCTCTCACTTTGCTCAATGTAGTCTTGATATCTTTTTTTTTGTATGGAGGTACTATCCACTACCTTCCTATACAAACTGGTGCTACCCTACTCTACATGAGGTAAAGTCTTGGCTGGATCCAAGACATGCACTAACTCTGGCTTACTAATCTCAACTATAGTAGAATAAACTACCCGGGCTTGATTATGTAATGCCAAAATTATTGCTAGCAAGTCCTCAAGCTGCTTCCCCATCCTATCTATTTGTTCATCTTACTATTTTATTTGCTGAAGGAGGTGTTGGGTCGAGTAGGCTATGTTTTCCTGCTTGGCCTCAACACCTTCTGTAGTCTGCTGCTCATGGAGGAGAGAACCATGAGTAGCTATGTATGTGAATCCTCTAATAGATCATGCTCTTGATCAAAGCTATTTTAACCTAATGAGACATATCCTAAGATTTCCTTCTTTTCCACTGATCAGAGTTACTATGTCATCTAGGATCGATCCAAACCGCACATGAAAGATCAATCACCCATTGGTAGGTCATTGTCATGCACAAATAGACACATAACCTCTGAAGCTACTAACGAGCTGATCTTGTGAGGACTGAACTCACTAGAGGAAAGGTACTCATCTTGATCATAGTATTCCTAGGAGGATCTATGGCCATAGGGATTTCCTGTCTCCCTCCCACTTCTACTTTGTAATCTCCATGGCATCTTTGATGGTGGTGGTGGTGATGGAATGACCACTATGTGAGTATCCATTCCTTTGCACCATATTAGAAGGAAAGTTGGCATGCCAGAGGTGTAGATGGAAGGATCTCTTGTGGATCACTAGCTCTTCGGATAGCCTTCATGGCCTTGGCTAGAATAGTAGATGCTGGAACATGGATCAGAGATGGTGGATGGGGGCTAGAGCAATATGGTGGAGGCACCACCGGCTCTCTCTAAATAGGAGCTTTTCTCCTGTAATGAGTAGTCTCCGTAAGAAAGATACTATTAGTATGATCGACGTGGGTAGCCTAAAATCTAAGTGTAGAGAGGTTATTTGAACCTCATTCTCTCGGTGGTAATATTAACTGATGTGTATCTTTAGCCCTCTCCATAATATGCTTATGATGTGGGGATAACGCCCAGATCACAAGGATCCTCGTCCATACTCGCCAACATGAAAAACTATCCTTAGGTGGATTGAACCTCCTCCTCTCAATAATGAGCTTGGAATGCCGGTGGAGGTGATAGAAATCTTTTAACATCCTCTCTAGAAATGGGTAATTTGTTCTGATGAGGGAGACTATCACAGGTGTCTCCTCCCTCGATATGCTCTAGCTCTCTTGCTATGCTAGTGTGATACCACTTGATCATGTGGTTCTTATTTCTTTGCTGGGTCTAGGTAGGTCCTAAGAACTCAACCTCAAAATCAATCCACGATGAGCCTTCCCCTTGAAGCTTTGATGGGTGTTAGCAGCAACATGAGAACAATGGGCATTGATGCTTCGATACTTGCTATGGGACCACCACCTCCTCTTGAGGGGATCTTTAAATCGATGGTAACTCAATTGAATGACGGCTCTCCGCCACCATCTGCCCTTGTGAGGTTGTTTGCTCACATGTAATCCTAGCCCCCTCAAAGCCTCGACCAAAGTGAATGAGGTGGGCATAGTCAGAGCATGGGAAGTTGTCCTGATCCAAGGCCAGATTCATCCCATAAGGAATAGTGAACACATATTTTTGCACTGCCATTTCAATCAACTGAAATTAAAACTGAAACTGAAATTGACGTTGATTGAAAGTCTGCAATGTTGAAAACAAACTTGAATCAATTTTTTTTGTTGATTTTTAAATTTGATTTAGAATTTGAACCCACACTCAACATCTTGAAAGTGTTAAGTGGGGCTCAAATGGATTTAGAAGAGATTTTGAGATTGGTTGAAAGAGGATTTTTGAATGTAGAATCCATTTTCAACAAATTTGGGTATGTTGAAATGGGGTTCATATATTTTTGTGTTGAAATATTTCTACCTTCATCTATCCTTTTGAAGAGGATAAATGAAAATAGAAATATACGCCATTTGTTGGGACACCATGCAGATCTGCAGATGTTCTGATTAGGGTGATTGGTTATAACATTAAGGAGAGATGTACTATCTCGAAAAGTAGAATTCACCACCCTACAATAGACTAAATCACCTAAATAAGGACTCCTAAGGACTATGGGACTTCATACATACTAGAGATTCTTCCCCTACTTTATATGGAAAAGTAAAGTAGGGCTTATTTTAAATCGAGTTTGTTAAGTTCCCCATGGAGGCAAACCCCCATAATTAATTACATCTTAAGAAATGAGATTCCTTAAGAATACTCTGGATTAAGGTAAATGATCATTATTTCCAAAGATTTTGAAGGTTAGAAGATCAATAAACTGGTTTGTTTGGAAGATAAAATGGGATTGATCAAAGGGAGAGAGTTATTATCGAAGCCAAAGGAAGATAAGTAAGAGATGCTCACGATGCTTGGAAACCTAACGAGCATCTCAAACTATCCAATAGTTGGGCTTTACATTTTTAAAATTTGAAAAGGATTTATTTGTTTGAGTTAGATTTTTTTTGGAAATTTAGGGCTAATAATTCCATGATGCAAGGTCATGGAAATACCTAAGAGGTGAGAATTTATGGTCACAGTCCCGAAGGGAAATAGTAATCTCAGAACCTAATTCTAGGGAGCTTTGGCAAGGGCCAAGGCTCGACCTAAATCTAAGGCAAAAATGAGCATATGGTTTACCTCCACAAGAGAGGATAAATCTCTTAGACTTACAACCTGAGTGGAGCCAACTAACTCTTCCTCTTTTAAATTCATGTAGGCAAGTCATATGTTTATGCAAGATAGCTAGGCTATTATTTATTTTAGAAAGCGACTAAGTCCTTAAACTCACTCCCTAAGAGACTAGATCATGTAATGGCATGAAAAATTACCTAGATCTAATGCAAAACATATTACATTTTACTTTCATTTTTGGACAATCATTTGACTTAGGCTTATAGGATTCATATGCTTAATGCATGAGAAATAAGATTATGGGCCAAAAATCAATGAGAAGGGGGGAGGTGTGTTTCCACCATGGC
Source organism: Cymbidium sinense (assembly GCA_021442155.1). NCBI lineage: Eukaryota > Viridiplantae > Streptophyta > Magnoliopsida > Asparagales > Orchidaceae > Cymbidium > Cymbidium sinense. The sequence goes on from CM038218.1 coordinate 197,581,925, forward strand.
TCTCAAAGGTCAAGCCAAGTTCTCTGGTAAAGGTGGAAGCCCTCCAAACAAGAGTAAAATAATATGCTTTTATGCATGATGTTAGCGAAGAAAGGCTCATCCAGCTAAGGGGTTGCTAATTCTTTTATCTTGATTTTAACTTATGCTTTAAATGAGGTTATGAATTATTTATTTTTTAATTTTGAGTTGATTAATTTGGTAAAAGATTTATTTTTTTCCTAAGAGCCTAATTGCCATCTAGGCCATACATCAAATCAAGGAAGAAACTAAGAAAAGTATGTCATTTCTAATGCATAAGCTAAACAAAACATCAATCATTTTTTTAAAGCTAATGTAAAAGAATAAAAGGCCAAGTGTGGTTGGGCACCACAAACTAAAAAAGATAAATGTGGGTGAGCTCTCATAGAACAGGATTATAAATGAATTAATTACAATTAAGTAAGGAATTCATGTTATAGGGGTTTTCATTTCTTCATTTCTTCTGTCTTCTTTCTTCTTTCTTCTTTCTTCTTTTAGTTCCTTCTTTTGAATGGTTGGAATGTGGATGCTCCAAAGGCTTCACATGGTACATAAGACATGATCTTATAACCAATGTTCATCCTAATCCCCCATAATAATCATTCCAAAATCCTAATTGCAAAAGTACATGAAAAGAGAAAAAGGAAATCTAACTAAAACCTACAAAATAGAGATTAGATAAACAAACCACACATTAAGCATGTATATAAACAAATTGGACTTAGCACCCCACACATGGGTAACCAATCCAAACTTTATTTTGGATTATGCTTAGATAAGCAACTTGCATGGCAAAAGTAGTTATATTTTATTTACCCAAGCTAATCCTTACAAAGATAATGATTAGATTAAATTGTCATACAATTCATTATATGCACATACACCATAATATCCAGATTAAAACATCACATCATAAAACAAAAGCAAACATCAAACTATGCACCACCGTAACATAGGACTAGAAGTGGTGACTTAACTTAATGTGTGTGCCATATAAGGTTTATGTGGTATGCTTAGCTAGGCTTTAAGGTTAGGATTTCCTAAGTGTGAACAAGATCAACTTAGATGGGTGGTCTCGTTTAAGTTATTTAGTTGATATGGGTTAATTTTATTTGATGATTTGATTTGGTTTGAATGAACATTCTTAATTCTAAGGTTGTAAGAGAGGAGAACTTCTCTTTTCCTCCTACCTTAAGTGATTTCTAAGGTAGATTCATTAATGATTTTGTTTGGTGAATATTTTATTATGTATTTTAATTAATCCTAAGTTTATATTTTCTTTAAACAAAGCTATTAAAAAAGAAAGACATTTTAAGATTAAGTAAAGTGAATTACTATCACAAAACACACAACATTTTATTTCTTTCCCACATGTGTATCATGCACATGAATGAATCAGAATATCTATACATGCGATGCAAGTATTTAGCACACCTTAATAATGAATGCTAAGATTGTAAGGAAATTTGGAATGTTTCATGTATGCATGATTTTGTTAAGTAGAAGAGTGATTCTTTTATCCATTTATATGCACATTTACAAGTATAAAAGACATAAGTGAGTGCCATTATTGGCAGTGTAAGAGACTACTTAGGGCTACTTAAAGCCTCACAATCTTTCTAGATAATATATCACTTTTTTTAAATACATGTGTATGTTAAAAAAGAAATGCATGGAAAGAGAATCATCAAGTTTATGTTTGTTTGTTAATCAGAGATCTTTTATCCATTTTCATATGCACATATAAAGATATAAGTAAGTATGATGCTTTATTAACACCAAGGTGTAAGGTACAAGACCTACTTTGGGTTAAAGCTAAAACCGATTGTCATAATATACCTCTTAAATACATGCATGTATAAAGAAATGCATGGAAGAGAATCAAGCAAAAAGTTAATGTTTGTTTGTTTGACTTGGTTGTTTATTTTATATATATGATGTGGAATTCCTTCTTGAGTCATGACATAGGAGTGTATAGGAATGGATTTCAAATAAGTTTTGTGTCCTTTTAAAATGGACTATACACTTTGCAAATCCTATGCAATCATATGTTAAGAAAGAGAGGGAAAATCACTATGGAGAAAAATTCCTATATGGGCTTTGGAGTCGCCTTTCAAATCTGTTGGTGAGAAATGAAAGAGGACAAGACTCTTATAGAAATTCTTCTTTTAGGATGACACGCAGATCTGCAGATGTACTTATTCAGGTGATCGGGTACATCATCAAGGAAATAGTGTACTATCTCAAGAGACAGAAGTCACTACCCTTTAATGGACCTAATCACCTCAATAAGGACTCCTAAGGATGATGGGTCTACATATGTACTAGAGATTCTTCTCCTACTTTACATGAAAAAGTAAAGAATGGTTTATTTTCAACTGGGTTTATTAAGTTCCCTATAGGGGTAATCTCCCATAGTTAATTACATCCTAAGAAATGGTGATTCCTTAAGAAAACTCTCAATTAAAGTAAATGATTATTATCTTTGATGATTTCAATAGGTAGGACTATCAATCGATTGATTTATGTTTGAAGATAAAATGGGATTGATCAAAAGAGGGAGTTATTATCAAAGCTAAAATGGGAGATAAGTAGAGATCCCACGATGCTAGGAAACCTAGCATCTCTCAAACTATCCTATAGGCTTTACATTTTGAAATTTATTTAGTTTATTTGAGTTGCATTTTTCATTAGACTATGATTCCTTAACACAAGATTAAGAAAATACCTAAGATGTGAGAAATTGAGCTTCTGGCCTACAAAGGGGAGAAACAACCTCAGAATCTAAATCTATGGAGCTTTGGTGAGGGCTAAAAGCACAACCTAAATTTAAGGCAAAAATGGGTAATTGATTTGCCTCCACAAGAGAGGACAAACCACCTGACAACTTGGACTTACAACCACCTGGTGGTGGCCAGCAACTAACTCCCTCTATGATTTTAAATACATGTAGGCAAGTCATCATGCTTATGCAGGATAGCTAGGCCGTTGTTTATTTAGAAAGAGACTAAGTCCTTAAACTCACTCCCTAAAGAGACTAGATCATGCAAAGGGCATGCTTCAAATGACCTAAAGTTAATGCAATTCAAATTTCATTTTAATTTCATTTTGGATAAATATTTTGACTCAGGCAAATAGGATTCATATGACTAATGCATGAGAAAGAAGATTATTGGCCAAAATCAATGAGAAGGGAGGAAGTGAGACTCTACCATGGCTCTCAAAGGTCAAGCCAAATTTCTCTAGCAATGGAGAAAGCCCTCTAATCAAGAGTGAAATAAGAAGCATTTTGTGCATGATATCATAAAAGAAATGCTCATCCAGTTATGGGGTTGCTAATTCTTTTATCTTGATTTTAAACCTAAGCTTTATGTGAGGTTATGAGTTATTTAATTTTATTTTTGAGTTATTAAGTTGGGTAGAAGATTTATTTTTCCTAAAGAGCTTAATCTACGTCTAGACTATACATAAAGCAAGGAATAAACTAGGAAAAACATGCCACTTAATGAAAAAAAGCTAAACAAATCATCAACCAATTTATAAAGCTAATCATAAAAAAGAATAAAGGCCATTGTGGTGGCACCACCGACAAACAAAAAAAATATCAAATAGGGTGAAGCTCTACCCTTATACAACCAATATTACAAATGAATTAAATTACAATTAAGCAAGGAATTCATTATTATGGGGGTCTTCATGCTTTATTCTTTTTTCTTCATTTCTTCTTTCTTCTTCTTTTCTTCTTTTCCTCTTTGGTTCCTTCTTTTGATTGGTTGGAAGGTGGATGCTCCAAGGCCTCACATAATGCATAAGATAGGATCTTATGACCAATGCTCATCCTAATCCCCGTAATAATTATTCCAATTGCATAAATTTATATGAAAAAGGAAAAGTGGAAATCTAACTAACACTGGTAAAAAAAAGGTTAGCTAAAACAAACCACTCAAATATCAAGCATGTATATTGGAATTATCACCCCACACATGAGTGACTAAGTCCACCTAGCCTATGGCTTACGCTTAGGGGTATAAAGCACCTTCAAGTAAAAGCATTTATATTTTTATTTATGATAGCGCCCCTTAAGCACAATCCCTCTAAAGAATAGTTAGACTAAGAACATCTTACCATTCATTCTATGAGCATACACCCTAACATCTAGTCTAAAACATATATCACAAAAACAAAACATCAAACCATGCACAAACCTAACCTAAGGCTAGAAGTGGTGACTTAGGGTAATGTGTGCTTTGAAGGCTTGTGTGGTATGTTTAGCTATGGCTTTAGGTTTAAATTTTCTAAGTGTGAAGAACATGTTCAACTTAGAGGAGGGATTCATTTAAGTGGTTTAGTTATTTTGGGTTGATTTTATTTTATCTTTTGATTTGGTTTAAGTAGATCCTTCAATTAATTACCATGTTACGAAGAGAGGGAAAGAGAAGAGAACTTCTCTTTCCTTCCCTAACCAAAGTAACTTCTAAAGTAGATTCACGTTTTAGTTTTGTTTAGGTGAATGTTTTGATTAAATCTTGTAATTAATCCTAAGTTTAGATAAACTCTAAACAAACCTATTCAAAAGAAAGGCATTTTAAAATTAAATAAAATGAATCAAAATTCACATAAGACACATTACTTCATTTCTTTTCCAACATATATAACATGCATATGGATGGACCCTAAGTGTATCTATATATGCAAATGATAGTATTTAACACACTTTATGATGCATGCTATGTAATCCATTTAAGCAAATTTAGAAGTTGAGTATGCGTGATTTTTCTTAAGTAGAAAGGATTTTCCTTATCCAAATTTTCACACATGAAAGTAAGAAAGGCATAAGTGAGATACAGTTATTCATTGTTAACTAGAGGGTGTAAGGTACAAGACCTACTTATGACTACTTAAAGCCTCAAACTTTGGGTTGTCCTGACTAATATACCACTTTCCTTAAATATAAACATGTATAAAGAAATGAAAAGAATGCAAAAGTTGTTAATGGATTCATTTTTTTTAATGCATGCAAGTATAGGTAACCCTTCTTAGGTGATAGCATAGAGATGAATAAGATATGGAATTAAGTGAGTGTTAGGTTCTTTTCAAATGAACCATACACCTCACCAAATTTCTATTCAAAACTATACCAACATAAGAAAGAAAGGAAACCTTTGCTAAACATTTCTTTATAATCTATCACATGCAAACTCATAATTAAAATATAAATAGAATAATTTTAGATTTGATATTTGATTTATATGTTTCAAAAATAATTTGGATTTAGTAGCGATAATAGCCACTCATATTTCTACTTTAGCCAACACATACAAATTTGACATAAAGTAAATAACTTCATTTTGAAATTTGAAAAATGAAATTATGAAAGCATAAAATCACATGGCACACAACTTAACATGTTGGGGAAAGATTCAAAGCAATGAAAGGATGTAAACAAACTCACTTCACTTAAATCTTAAAGACATTCTTATAGAATAAGAAAGTTTAAAATAAATCAAAGTGAATTCAAAGTGATTTTTGTTTACTTTGAAGTTTGATTTAATATTGAAAATGTGAGATGAGTTTGCTATTCCTATTCCCACAACATGTGTTTGATACTTTTCTAATTTTTAGATAATTAAATCCATTTTATGCATTGATTAGGTTAAGGTATGAATTAAGTAATTAACCCTTACCTACACCACCTTAGAAGAATTAACCAAATAATTATGAGCCAATGAGATGACATAAAACTGACAAGAAATTTAAATTTGTAATGCACCTAATAAGAAAAAGGCCTAATTCAATTTGGCTCACAATTAAAAGTTAATTAAGCTATGGGATTTAGCTTAAGTAATTTCAAAATGTCCTTTCATACTTGTGAATTGGGTTTTGATTTCTTTAATTGAACTTAGACTATTAAACACCTAAGCATCTACCCAAAGTAGATTAATTAAGTGGAACTTTTAGAATTTTAGAAATTGATTAAGGGTAATTAATGAATTAATTTAATTAAGAGGAGATTAAGGAGAGAAGAGGGGTTTAAATAGGTTAGGAAATGCCCCAAAATATTTAAACCTCTCTTACTTCCTAATAATCAACCCTAATCATAGATTAAAATAACTAATCATACCTAATTATCCTTAATTATATAAGGAAAACAATTAGGAATATCATATGCAATTATTCTAATAAAGCCTTCAATAAATCCCAAGATAATTAGGGGAGGTAGAAGTCATCACTTAAAACATACCCAAGAGATTTGGGATTAATCAGAGGCCTAATGAAAAATTAATTAGCAAAATAAACTTTCCAATAAAACCTAAATTGAGAGAAAATCATAACTCAAAACCCATTGAAATTAATTTTAAAATATTTTAGGTTAAATTATCTTTCCATAGTATTTTATTTCACATTTTTTAAAATTTGTTAGAAAGAGTTATGAATTTTAGAAGATCTTTAAGTTAATTAGGAATTAATTAAGCATTTTAAGTAATCCTAACTAATCCCTGGCTCAGCACATGCGTGGCCAGCATTCACAAGGCCGTGAGAGATTACTTAAGTTGTCTAATCCAAGATGGAGGTTGGCAGTGCACACGATTTGATCCCTACTGTCCGATCAAAGATAGGATGGCCAAGGATCTCTCCATGGTTTTAAAATGAGTAAAGGATTTCTAAAAGTGCAAAAATATCTTATCCGTCCATCTAAAATGTGTGGATGGATGGCTGAGATCTCCCAAGTTCTTCTCCTTAATCAACAAAGACCGACCATGATCAAAGGGAAGATGCAAGCTCGATCTAGCATGGACCAAACTAACTCAACACACCATCTAAAGCTAAAAAAGCGCAAATCCAATGGTGAAAATTTCTTTCACAAAGCTCCACACCACATTGAGTTTAATGGTCAAAAAATACCATACCTCACCGAAGGTGATCACCAGCGCTCGATTCCACTAGAGAAGCTTCTTCTAGTTCAGATGAAGCCTTGTTGAAGTTTTGAGCACTTGAGGTTGGGTGGATCTTCCTATGGTCACCTCCTCCTATGCTTGAGCTCAACTTTGATCCAATTCGATCCTTCCTTACCTTTAGAGCTTGGGAAAGAACTTAAGTGAGCTTGACTTGGTCACCTAAGAGTGCTTGCAAAAGGAATTACAATGGTTGTAGTGTGGAAGAAGTTGGAGAATGGATTGAGCTCCCTTGTTTTCACTGTTTGAAAATTGAGAAATGGCTTTTTCCAATCCTCTCTAAGAAGCTTGGGAGTATTCTCTGATGCTTTCTCTGAGTTCCTTTGCTTGAATTGAAAGAGGGGGAGTGAAAATTGAATTGAATTAGGGGGAGTATATCTCCCCCTTGAAGGATGAAATAACTGGCAATGCTCTTGCCATTTTGATCCAATTGATCATATTAGGAGGGATGTTTGATTAGTTAGGAGTGTGCACATGGTTAGTTTGAACCAAGAAGTGGATTGCCAACCTCCCATGTGCCTTAATTTGAGTTTGAGAGGGAGTTTGAAATTTGCATTTTGACCCATTGGGTCGAGTTTGGTCTAGGGACCAAATGGGCTGACCCAAACCCATTGGGTTGGGTGCACCACTCTCCCCTAGGCCCCCTTAAGCTTTTAGGAAAGCCTCAAGTGAATGTGAAGAGGGTATGACCAAATTGCCCAAGGATTAAGCCAAAATTTGTTCTATGGCCTAGGGGTTGGATGGTCATTTTGCTATTTTTCCACTTTGGATATGTTGGGTACGTGGATAAACTAGGTTTGGCCAATTTTTATGAGATTTGGAATTCATTTCATAGGGTTTGGCTCATGTTGACCTATTTAGGTCAAAATGGGTCAACTTGGGTCAAGTTGACCAATTGATCAAATTGGGTCAAACCAAGGGTTGGATCAAGTTTATATGACCATTTGAAATATTTTGGTGGTTTTATTCAATTTGGTATAGTTTTGGATTTGGCTCATATGACTTCATTTAGGTCAAATGGGTCAAGTTGACCTATTTGACCCATTTGACATATTTGAGGTAGGTCAAGGGTAGGTTTAGGTCTGATTAGTCATATGGAGTGGATTGGTATCTTTGTTTCCAATCAATTTTTATTAAGTTCAATTTACATGACCCCTTTAGGTCAAGTTGGGTCTAAGGTCAATTAGGCTAGGTTAAGTCTAGTTGGCCAATTGAGGCTTTGGTGTTCCACAAGTAATTTGGAATGAATTTGACCCATTGGTCAAAAATAATAACTTGGGGTCATGAGCCAATTGGGCTAGGTTAGGCTCAAATGTTGGCTTGGTTCAAACATAAGTCATGAGTGAACTTAGATCAATAATTTTAATCAATTTGGCCTATGCGAATTTGGCTATGTTTCATTTTGGGCAAGTGTTGACTCAACCCCAGTTTGACTTGGTTTATAATGATTGATTGATCATCCCATGATGATTGTTGATCATGATGAGAGGATATATGAGTTTGGTTCAATCCAATTTGGTTAGGATCAAAATTTGGCTCATAAGGGTACTTTAGGTCACTTTGGGTCAAGTGAGCCTAAGTGGGTCAAATGGCTTGGTCAAAGCTTGATTTGAGGTTGATTAATCTTGTGTATGGACTTATGATTGAAATATAAATCCATTTATAAGTGGTTTGAAGTCAAATGGGTTTTGATTCATTTGAAAATTTCATATTCAAAGGAAGAATATGAAGGGGTTTTGGCTTTGATTTTGGAACTAAGTTTTGATTGTTTGATTGAAGTTTGGATTTATATATGAGCTCATGATTGTAAGATTGATTGAACCATGAGAGAAAATTAAGGGTTTGACTTGATTTGAAATAGTTTCAGCTAGGTTCAAGATTTTGACTTGAAAGGCTTAGATAGGATTTTGAGTTAGTTTGAGTTTGACTTTTGGAATAGGTTTTGATTCTTTTAATTTATATCTCATTTATAAATGTGAATATAAATGAGAATATAAATGGATTATGAGAAAATTTCAAGGATTTGAAGTGGTTTGATCATGATTTGGGCTAAGTCCATTAAGAAGGATTTAAGGGACTTAGGAAAATTTTGGAGTTTAGAGTTTGAATTTTTGAATTTGGTTTGATTGATTTATATTTATATTTCATTTATATATGAATATAAATGAGATTATAAATGAGTTTGAGAAAATCCATGACTTTGAGATGGTTTGATTGATTTAAGCTAAGTCCATTAATGAAAAATTAATGACTTAAGGAGATTTTAAATTGAGAATTTGATTTAATTGATTTATATTTATATTTCATTTATATATGTGAATATAAATGATGATATAAATGAGTTTTGAGAAAATTCCAACAGTTAGAATTGATTTGATCAAGATTTTGGATAAGTCCTTTAATAAAAATTAAGGACTTAGGAAATTTTTAAATTGGAGATTTAATTTGAGGACATGATTTGATTGATTTATATTTATATTTCATTTATATATGTGAATATAAATGAGAATATAAATGAGTTTTGAGAAAATCCCATAACTTTGAAATGGTTTGATCAATTTAGCTAAGTCCATTAATGAAAAATTAAGGGAAGGAAAATTTCATGAATTGATTTGGAATTTTGTGTTTAGTTTGATTGATTTGAATTTATAGTTCATTTATATATGTGAATATTAATGAGAATATAAATGAATTATAAGAAAATCTCAAAGATTTGATTTGGTTTAGATCATAATTTTGGTTAAGTACTTAAGAAAGGATTAAGGACTTAGGCAAAATTTGGACTTAACAATTTTTGATGGATTTTGATCATGGGTTTCAATCATGGATTTTAATCATATAGAGTTGATTTGAATTTGGAGAAAATCAATTAAGATTGATTTGGAGCTTGACTTGAAAGAAGGAAAGTGAGGAATGGTTTAAGCTAAGGGTAGATAATTTTCCAAACACCCCTAAGGCATGACCTATTCCTATGGCTAACTCTTCTGAGTCTTCGAGTGTCCACCTAATCACTAGATGTGTCTTAAGACTAAGGAACTCTTAAAGTCTAAGTGGAGTCCTATGTCTAAGATGGAGGGGTTCAGAGCTCATTCTAAAAATGAGGTCAACAAAGGGCGCCCATTAGGTGTGGTGTGACTAACAAAGAACAGCATTATTAAGCATAAATGATCACAAATAGAAAGATCACAAGCACTAATAGAACAATCTATTTTTTAACCTAAGGCATAGAAAGAATCCGAGCTAGGCAATGTGGCTCTACTTATGTCCAAGACATAAGAGAAAAAAATCCACTAAGGGATAGTGTGAACCTTCCACTAGGGAAACAGGTTCAAGTCATCCACAAGTGTATGAAAGGTTTGATTTGATTCTAAATGAGGAGAAAAAAAGATTTGGTTTGTTTCGCTGGGGAAGAGGGTTGAATTTATTTCAATTTTGTTGTTAGGTTTTGGATTTTTATATGAACCTTGTTGGTTTTTGTGGTGAATAAATCTCTTATAGGGAGTCACCTTTGAAATCTGTGGAGAAAAGAAAGAAGAGACCTTATAGAAATTCATCTTGGTAAGAAGTCATTGATCATGTACTTATTGTGATATACATCATCAGGTATAGTGTACATCTCTAAAGACAGTCACTACCCTTTAATGGAACAAATCTCCTCACAAGGACTCCTAAGCGATGTGATGTATTAAAGATTTTTCCCACTTTACATGAAAATGTAAAGCATTTTATTTTAAACTAGGTTTGCTAAGTTCTCTGAGGCAAGCCCCCATAAGATACATCCTAAGGGATAGGATCCATTTTGATTAAGGTAAATGACGTTTCAAAGATTTCAATAGGAAGGACCATTAAATTAGTTTATATATTTGAAGATCAAATGGGATTGATCCAAAGAGACAATTATTATGGCCAAATTGGGAATAAGTAAGAGATGCTCTTTGGAAACCTAGTGAGCATCTCAAACTATCAATAGGGCTTTACATTTTAGAAATTAATTTAGTTTATTTGAGTTGTATTTTTCATTAAAATTTTAGGACTTAAGATTCCTTAACACAAGATTAAGATTATTAAGTTATGAAGAGAGGAAAAGAGAAGAGAACTTCTCTTTCCTTCCCTAATCATTAAGTAATATCTAAAGTAGGTTTATGTTTTAGTTTTATTTAGGTGAATTTTTTGATTACATCTTTTAATCAATCCTAAGTTTATATAAACTCTAAACAAACCTATTCAAAAAGAAAGGCATTTTAAGATTAAATAAAATGAATCAAAATTCATATTAACACACATTACTACATTTCTTTCCCAACACATATATAACATGCATATGGATGGAATCTAAGCATATTTATACATGCAAATGAGATTAGTTAACAAACTTTATGATGCATGCTAAGTAATCCATTTAAGAAAGTTTAGAAGTTCAATATGCATGATTTTTTTAAGTAGAAAAGGTTTTCCTTATCCAAAATTTCACATACATACATGAAAGTAAGAAAGGCATAAGTGAGTACAGACTATTGTTAACCAGAGGTGTAAGGTACAAGGCCTACTTAGGGCTACTTAAATCCTCGCAACCTCTAGATTGTCCAGACTAATATACCACTTTCCTTAAGTACTAACATGCATATAAAAGAAATGAAATGAAGAAGGAATATGCAAAAGTTATTTAATAGTTTCATTTTTATTTATGCAATTTATTCATGCAAGTATTGGCAACCCTGCTTAAGTGAGAATAGGGATGAGTAGTGTTTGGAATTAAGTAAGTATTGGGTTCTTTTCAAATGAACCCTGCATCTTACTAACCCCTATTCAAAGCTATGCTAACATAAGAAAGAAAGGAAAGGCTACACTAAACATGACTTTATAATCCAGCACATGCAAGTTAATAATTAAGATATGAATAACACACTTTCAGATTTGATGTTTCACTTATAAGTTTTGAAAATACTTTGGATTTAGTAGTGATGATAGCCACTCATATTTTACTTTAGCCAACACATGCACATTTGAAATAAAGTAGACAATTTTATTTTAAAATTTTGAAACATGAAATTATGAATGCATGAGTCACATGACATACAACTTAACATGTTGGGAAAAGCTAAAGTAATGAAAGCATGTAAACAAACTCACTTTACTTAAATCCTAAAGACATTCTTAAAGAAATAAAAAATTTAGAATAAATCAAAGTGAATTTCAAAAATATTTTTGTTTAGTTTGAAGTTTGACTTAATTTTGAAAAAGTGAGATGAGTTTGCTATTCCTAGCCATTCCTAGCCATTCCCACATGTGTTTTGTATTTTTTTAAAATTTTTAGATAATTAAATCTATTTTTAAGTGTTGATTAGGTTAAGGTATAAGTTAAGTGGCCTAATTAACCCTTACCTACACCACCTTAGAAAAACTAAGTAATTATGAGCCAACGAGATGACATAAAACCCACAAGGTATTTAAATTTGCAATGCACCTAGTAATGAAAAGCTCTAATGCAATTTGGCTCATAATTAAAAGTTAATTAAGCTAAGGGGTTTAGCTTAAGTACTTTTAAAACACGCCTTCACACTTATGAAAGGGGTTTTAATTTCCTTAATTAGACTTAGACTATTAAACACCTAAGCATCTACCCAAGGTAGATTAATTAAGTTCTGAAAATTTTTTAGAATTTTTAAAAATTATTTAATGGGATAATTAATGAATTAACCTTTAATTAAGAGGGGATTTAGGAAAGAAAATTGGGTTTAGGGAATAGCTTAGGGGAAATACCCTAAAATTATTCCATAAAACCCCTACTCACTAGATCTGACCTTAATCAAACTGAATCATAGGGTAAATCCACTAATCAAACCTTAATTACTCTTAATTACATGAAGGGGTAATTAGAGAATGAGCTAGCAATTTGCCCAAAGGCCTCAATAAATCTCAAGAAAATGGGGAGGTAGATCCCCTGAACCTAGAAATTTAAGATCAATGACTTAATTAGAGTAATTAACTAATTAACATTCCCAAAGAAACCTAAATTCTGAGAAAAGGGCAGTTCAAAATCCATTGAAAATATTTTTAAAATATTCTAGATAAAATTATCTATCCATAGCATTTTTCCATATAATTTTCTAATTTTCTTGAAGGATTTATGATTTTTTGAAGATTTTTGAATTAATTAGGAATTAATTAAAATCCCTAACTAATCCCTACCTAATACCGGCTCAAGGTGTGATGCATGGCGGTCAGCGCACTTTACACGTGCCGCACCATGAGCCATCCACTTAAATGTCAAAGGGCGGCGGCATGCGCTTATATCCTTAGTCAATCATCAAAGATCGGATGGAGGATTAACCCACTAAGAAAAGGCATTTCTAAACGTGTCTAATGTCCATCCATCTAAATGCGATGGATGCCGAGATGAGTTCTTCCTAGGATCATTGTGAACCGTCCATGATCCAAGGGGTGATCTAGCCCGATCTAGCATATAATTCAAGACTCAACCCATCTAAAGAAATGCCAATCCAATGGTGGATTTCACATGCAATGAAAATTCCTTTCACAAAGGACCAACACCTCTTAATCTAAGTGCTCAAAAAATCGCATACCTCACCAGAGGTGATAACCAATGCTCTGGATCGATGAGGTTGCTTCGTCTATTAGAGATGAAGCCCTGTTGAAGTTCTTAGGTCTTGAGGTTGAGTGGATCAATGGGTGGACCAACTCATCTTCAATCCCTTTGCGACTTTGATTAAATTGAGTTCCTCCTTGCTGTGGGAACTCAAATGGATGCTTCAAACTTGGTCCTTAGATCAAGTGTGCAAGAGGAATTTGGATGGGATCAGAGAAGAAGTTGGCTCTTTAATGGATTTCCTATTTTCACTATGCAAAATCAAATGAAGAATCCAAATCCTCTCTAAGGACCTTGGGAAAGCTCTGAGGTGGTTGGTAAGGCTTCCTAGGTTCCAATCGATCAAGAGTGAATGGAAATTTTAGTGAATTAGGGGGAGTATATCTCCCCCTATGGCAATCAAATGGCCGATAATGAGCTTATCTTGTTGATCCAATTGACCATATGGAGTGGGCTGTTTAGGTTGTTAGATCAATGCACATGGTCAGTTTGGCCAGAGAAGTGGAATGCTAACTCCCATGTGCATCAAATTGAGCATAGGGGAGAGTTTGAAAATTGAATTTTGCCATAGGTTGTCGGGTTTGGTCTATGGGCCAAATGGGTTGACCCAAACCCATTAGGTTGGGTGCACCACTAATCACTAAGTCCTCTTGAGCTTTTAGGAAAGCCTCAAGTGATTGTGATGAGTTTATGACCAAAATACCCATGGGCTAGGCTAAAATTTTTTCCTATGGCCTAGAGGTAAAATGGTTATTTTGCTATTTTTCACTCTGGTATGTTTGGTATGTTGAGAAAATAGATTTGGTCAAGTTTCATTGGATTTGAAATCCATTTGATAGGGTTTGGCTCATGTTGATCCATTTAGGTCAAAATGGGTCAACTTGGGTCAAGTTGACCAATATGTTAAATTGGGTCAAACCAAGGGTTGGGTCAAGTTCATATGACCATTTAAAATATTTTGGTCCTTTGGTTTGGTTCAATTTGGTTTTGGCTCATATGACTCATTTAGGTCAAATGGGTCAAGTTGACCTATTTGACCCATTTGACCTATTTGGGTTAGGTCAAGGGTTGGTTTGGTTTGGTTAGTCATACAAAATGGATTGGTATCTTTTTTTCCAATCAATTTGGGTACTCAACATGACCTCTTTAGTCATGTTGGCCCAAGGTCAATTGGGCTAGTCTAGTTGGCCAATGAGGCTTTGGTCAAGTTTCACAAGTGATTTGGAATGGACTTGACCCATTGGTTTTAATTTGGCTTAGATTGTTTTGACACATTTTGGCCCCTTTAGGTCAAAATGGGTCAACTTGGGTCAAGGGCCAATTTAGGTTAGGCTCAAATGTTGGCTTGGTCAAGTTCAAACATAGGTCATGAGTGACTTAGATCAATGGTTTCAATCAATTTGGTGGAATCTGTTGGTTTCATTTTAGTTGACTTGGTCAACCCTTAGGTTTGACTTGGTTTGACCCAGTTTGATTGATTGATCAACCCATGATGATTGTTAACCATGATGGGAGGGATATATGAGTTTGGTTCAATCCAATTTGGTTAGGATCAAAAGTTGGCTCATAAGGGTATTTTAGGTCACTTTGGGTCAAGTGAGCCTAAGTGGGTCAAATGGCTTGGTCAAAGCTTGATTTGAAGTTTATTGATCTTGTATATGGACTTATGATTAAAAAATATAAATCCATTTACAAGTGGTTTGAAGTCAAATTTTGATCCATTTGAAAATTTCATATTCAAAGGAAGAATATGAAGGGGTCTTGGGTTTGATTTTTGATTTGGGGTTTGATTATTTGATTGTTTGATTGAGGCTTGAATTTATATATGAGCTCATGATTGTAATATTGATTGAACCATGATAGAAAATCAAGGATTTGGCTTGATTTGGAAGTGATTTGGCTAAGTTCAAGATTTTGGCTTAAAAGGCTTAGATTTAATTTTGAGTGGATTTGAGTTTGAGTTTTGGAGTTGATTTTGATTGATTGAATTTATATTTCAGTTATATATGTGAATATAAATGAGAATATAAATTAATAATGATAAAATTTTAAGAGTTTGAAAGAGTTTAATCATGATTTAGGTTAAATCCATTAAAGGGAATTTAAAGGATTTAAGAGAATTTTTTAATTTTAATTTTAATTTTTGAGTTAGATTTGATTAACGTATATTTATATTTCATTTATATATGAGAATATAAATGAGATTACAAATAAGTTTTGAGAAAACCCCATGAGTTTGAAAAGGTTTGATCAAAGTTTAGGTTAAATCCATTAATGGAAAAATTAAGGGATTTAAGGGAATTTCAAGCATTTTAAATTTGAAATTTAATTTTTAAGTTAGATTTGATTGAGTTATATTTATATTTCATTTATATATGAGAATATAAATGAGAATATAAATAAGTTTTGAGAAAATCCCAAGGATTTGAATTGGTTTGGTCAAGGTTTAGAGTTGATTTTGGCTAAGTCCTTTAATAGAAAATTAAAGGGACTTAAGAAAATTTTCATGAATTGATTTAGAATTTAGAATTTGATTTGATAGGTTTGAATTTATATTTCATTTATAGATGTGAATATAAATGTGAATATAAATTGGTCATGAGAAAATCTCAAAGGTTTGAATAGGTTTAGATCATGATTTTGGCTAAGTCCTTAAGAAAGGGTTAAGGGCTTAGGAAATTTGAACAGAATTTTTGAGATTTTGATCAAATCATATTCAATCATGGAATTGAATTATGGAATTGAATCATGGAATTGAATCATAGAATTAATTTGGAGTTTTACTTGAAAGAGGGAATGTGAGGAAAGGTTTAAGCTAAGGGCAGGAGGTTTTCCTAACACCTCTAAGGCATGACCTATTCCTATGACTAACTCTTCTAAGTCTTCTAGAGCTAGGTGATAGTGTCTACCTAATCACTCGATGTGTCTTAAGACTAAGGAACTCTTAAAATCTAAGAGGAATCCTAAGATGGAAGTGTTGAGAGCTTATTTTAAAAATGAGGACAAAAAGGGCCAATAGTGGTCCACAACATTACTCGAAAACGATAAAAAAACACCGAAGATCACATGTACTAACAGAAAATCTATCTACCCAGAAATGAGATAATCTAGAGCTTAAATGTGGCTCTACTTATGTCCAAGACATAAGAGAGAGAATAAATCCACTAAGAATGGAGTGAACCTTCCACTGGGTTCAAGTCATCTACAAGGAGATGAAAAATTTGATTTGAATCTCACTAAGGAGAGATCTCCATTGGGGGAGAGGGTTGAATTTGTTTCAAATTTTTGTTAGTTTGAATTTTGAGATGAACCCTATTGGTTTGCAATGGGTTGTACTGAGTAGGAGCCATGGAGGCTAAGACCTAATTCAGATTTACCAATCCAAATGGGTAGTCTACTAAGCATATAGTTGGACTAAACCAAAGGATGCCTTCGATATGCAAGATATACTAGAAGAAAGTGTAGATTTATATCCTCCAAGTAAGACAAGGAGGTAATCTATCGGCAAGGTAACATATTGAACCCATCCTAGGGCTGACTATTGAGTGAATGCCATTGGGGGACTTAAATTTTCTCAAGGATAGTCAAGATTGATTTCATTTTTAGTTTAGGTTTGTTAGATTATGATGGATCCTAAGTTATGATGAACTGCATAGAATGGAAGCTGGACCAACTCATTTACCAATTTAGAGGGCTAAACTACAAGGTGGACTATCCATCAAGGAGAAATGCCTTTTGGTACACAATGGTCAAGTCTTAAGAAGAAAGCATGGGGACTCATATCTTCTAGAGACAAGAAACAACTAGGGTGATCAGTTTCTTTAGGCAACAAATCAAACCCGACCTAGGGCCGACTATTAAGTGAATGCCACTGTGGGATTTAAATCAGCACAAGAATAGTCAAGAACTAATTTCATTTTTAGTTTATTTGGATGGGTTCCATTGGTTCATGATGGATCATGAGAAGGAGTGAGTCTAGACCTATCTCGATTCTAAACAAAGGGAGTAGCTCTGGGAGAAAACTATCCAACCAAAGGAGTTTTCATTTGGTAATAATGATCGGGGAAGAAAGCTCAAAGACTCACATCTTCCACTAGAAAAGACCATTGGGGTGATTGGTTACTTTGGGCAACAAATCAAACCCAACCTAGGATTGCCCGTCGCTTTGCGACAATCATGTTAGAAAGAATGCATCATAGTCTTACATCTTTGAAGCGAATGATTAGAGGTAACTTGTGGAAAATAGATTGAAACATCCTAAGGGTGACTATGGAGTGAGTACGACATTATTTATCTCAACTCGTGATAGTTTTAGGGAGAACACCTAAAGATAGGATATCGGCTTGGGATAAGGGGCCCTTTTGGGGGCTTAAATTCTTAATCCATAAGCAAATTAATTTTTTTGTTTAATTTATTTGTTTATTTATCATGGACTCTATTAGTTTGCCAAGGTTTAAATTGAGAAGGAGCTTATATCGCCTCTAGACTATCTCTGATCGAAACCAAGAGAATATGATATCTTGAACAAATTCTCCAACCACGAGTGACCTAGGTAAGGGGATTGTCCAATCCAAGAGTAGGGATCTAAATGGGGTCACAAAAGATGATCCAAATAAAGTGCTCTGAGGATGGGAGCCACCAAAGGCTTAATAAAACCGAGAAGATGACATGGCTAGTCATATATGTGTAGGTATTTGATGCCCAACTCAAGGAGAAAGCACGGGGACTCACATCTGCCAAGAGTGATTTATCCACCATGTGAGTCACTATCAGAATAGCGAACATCAACCAACCTAAGGTGCCTGTCAATTTGCAACAATCAGCCTAGGAAGAAAGCTTGGGGACTCACATCCTCATAGCATAATTAGTTGGGGACAGTCTATTTTCAATTCGAGAAGATTCACCCTCATGGGCCAAAGCAAGCTTGGGGACTTATATCGACTCAAAATGTAGTCAATAAAAATAGGATGTTCATGTTGTGCATGGTTAAAAGGAATGGATGCCTCGGGACACTAACACTACCTTAAATGGGAATTATGAAATGATGCCACGGATGACAACAAGAATTCCACTAAGAAAGGATGTCGCTTGGGTTTTCTCACACACCTAACCTTAGTTATGCTAATCAAATAGGATGCCTCTGGGTTCTCTTACAATTCTAAAAAGCATCGAAATTATGTTTGTGGGATAGATGCCACTGGGGACACCACACCTACCTAAACACGCCATGATTCTCTAGATAAGAAAATAACACTTCGAAAGAAGAGAAGATTTGATGAATGGAATCTAATTTTGTTCTTTTTATTAATGAATTATTTTCAAACAAGTTTTATTTTATGTAATATTTCTTTAGATAAAACCATTAATTGGAAGCATAGTGTTCCCTTTACAATCAAGTTGATAAGATCCTCCTTGATAGGCCTTCTCTGATAGGGGCCTTCCCAAGTGGGTTCAAACTTGCCTCCCATCTTTTGATGGGCAACAATTGGTCTCCTTAGACTAACACAAGTTCTCCTACTCGGAAGGACCTAGGGAGGACCAGCTTGTTGTGAGCTTGAATCATTTTGGCCTTATACAACTCAAGGTTCTGGCACGCCCGTAGGCGACTTTCCTCCAAATCTTCAAGCTCTTCTAACTACAACTTTGCATTTTGCTCGATCGTGATCTTTTTATCCAATGCTATCCTTAGTGACAGGAGTTGAACTTAAGGAAGAACAGAAGACCCATATAAGGAAAAAATGGAGACTAAGTTAGTTTGGTATGTGGGTAGGCCCACAACAAGCAACCGCCGTTCCACTATCATATATCTTCATCTTCTTTAGTATCGGATGATAGTTTTGAAACCATTTGGGTAGTAGATGGTGGAGTATCTCCAATCTATACCATGTCTTCGCAAAGAATTGATCTTTGCTTTTGAATGTAATACCATTATCAAATATAATTCATCGAGGCACGAACCTATATGATATGGTTCAAAAAATTGAAGCACATGGTGAGTCTATTCTTGAGTGGGATGCCTTTCGCCCACTTGGAAAAGAATATAGCGGTAAGATGAATCGATGCTTCTGGAAGAAGGAGGATCGATCGACCTACAATGTCGATACCCAACACTCAAATGGTAATAATATAGGGTGTAGAATGTTGGGTGGTTGGTGGAGGACCACACCATGCGATGGCATTTCTAGCTACGTCCATGCAGCATGAGCTAGTAGTATCAAATCTTTTGATCTTTGACTTTATCTTTGGTCCGGACTATGTGCTCCACATAGACAATGTACCTCGATTATAATGCCACGAGCTTCGTTTGTCTAAACAATGTAACCATATCAAAGGACCGTCTTAGGTGCCATCAAGAGCATAGGAAAGAGCTCTTTGTTTCACCTGATGGACTTGAGATTTCTCTTGAGGTAGTTTATCGATGTTCAAGTAATCTATGAATGGTTGCCTCCAATCCAGCTCCTTGTCTATTTTGGCAACGACAACCTCCCCTTCAAGAGAAAGTCTTTCAATGAGTTCTGAATTAATAAGGGATAGGACTTGTCTATTTTGAACCCTTATTGAAATGGACTCATCTTTCGGACATGCCAACTCTTAGCAAGTTTGGCCAAGGCATCTCATGTTCTCTCGAGGGAACCCAGATGGTAACTTTGGAATCAAAGCCTTCATGGTATACTTGTAGTAATGATGAAGCTTGGGTTTTAGGACCTAACAATTTGGTTGATGACCAACCGAGAATCCCAAAGATGTTGATGTTTCTGATAGTGATTTCTCTAAAACCAACAATCAAAGCCTCATACTCGCTTCATTATTGATGGAAAAGATAGTATGAGAATCTCATCGCCTAGAGTTAGAAGAACTATTGCTGCCCCTGCCTTTCTGGGAGAATATATCATGGTGCTTCACCTTTAAGAAAAGAAGCAGCAACATCAAAATACATCTCCCATCGACGGTTGCTGGCCTCCCCTAAGTTCATGATTTGTTCATCGGGGAGATCGTCACTAAGTGAAGAATCAGTAGAAAGTGGGTGTGTTGCTAAGAAATCTGTCATCCTTTACCGCACGAGGGGTACAAATGTGATATCAAATGAGAATATCATGGACCAACAAGCCAAATGTCCATAAAGCATTGGCCATGTCATGAGGTATTACAGTGGATTGGTTCTTGAGATCAAGTTCACCTTATGAGAGAGCATGTAGTGTCATAACTTCTGAGATGCAAAGATCAAAGATAAGCAATGTTTCTCAATTGGCGTATAGTTTGCTTAAGTAGGAATTAGATGATGGTTGAGGTAGTAGAGTGCACGTTCGTTCCCCTCATCATTGGCTTGGGCCAACAGAGCACCGAGAGAGTCATCCAATGCATCAGTGTAAAGGATTAATGGCCTGCCAGGATAGGGGTTGTGAGAACTGGTAGTTTCACCAAGTATTCTTTGATGTCTTTAAATGCATGTTAGCACTTGTCATCCCACTTGAACTTGGAGTCCTTTTTGACAAGTACTGAGAATGGTTTGGATCTCCCTAATAAGTTTGAGATAAAGCATCTTAGACACGCCAGCCATCCTTGAAAGGATCTGAGTTGAGTTAAACTCTTAGGAGGTGGCATTTCTAAGATAACTTTAATCTTTTCAAGATCGATTTCTATTCCCTGGTGTCGAACAATAAACCTAAAGAATTTTCAAAGACTCACGCCCACTTCAAGGGATTAATTTTGATGTTATATTATCTTAACCATTCAAAAACTACTCTCAAGTCTAAGAGATGGTCTTCCTTTTCTTTGCTCTTGACTACTAGATCATCAACGTAGACCAACGATGATGGATGAGTTCATTGAAGATCGAGTCATCTTAGTATGTAGCACCAAAGATTTTAAGGCGAAAAGGCATGACCCTATAAAGATTGATCAAGGTTCAAAAGCGCTTTCATCTTCAAGAGACATCTTGACTTGGTTATAGCCAGATGATCCATCCATGAAAGAGAAAAAGTGCATAAGATGAGGCAATGTCCACCATTAACTCTAGCATAGGAAGAGGAAACTCATCCTTAGGGCATGCCTTATTTAAGTCCCTAAAATTGACGTAAATGCAAATTTGGCCATTCTTCTTCTTAATAGATTCACTACTAAGTAAGATATTTTTCTACCCTAATGAAACTCATCATCTTTCTTGACTTCAAATGACCTATTGTTCAATTATTAATCGCATATCTAGAAGCTTGCTTAATAGGGTAATGTTAGGTCATTAAGATCTAAATCAATGTCGAGATAATGGGAATTTCTTCATTACTTTATGCAAAATATTCTTTAAACTCAGTCAATAGCCTAACTAAGTCATTGGTTTCTTCTTCATTCAGCAATGTACCTTAGTTAAGGGTCTTTAAACTCATAATGTTCTCATGTAATTTGAATCCATGAGAACCTTGAACAGTCCAAACATGTCCATGTCAACGATGTGAGACTTTGCTCCAAGTCCCAGAAAGGCCTTCATCTGAAGGTGATCCCATGGGCTTCTTTTGTATAATATGCTTTATCACCTAGCGATCAATGAGCTAAGCATATTTCATGATCAAGGAGAGCCTTGATTAATGATTCCTCATCTCTTTGGATAAGACAAGGGCATCATATATGCTTAGCTTAGATGACAACTTTCTTAGATGAGAAAGGATGTTGTAGTCCACCTGGTCTTCCACAAGCATATCCAATGGTGGAGCATCTTGTGGAAGGGCTTCTATTCAGACTAATGACTTATTTCCTCATCTTGAGGTGCTGCCCTAGGAGGTAGAACCTGCCATTACGGAGGTTGACTTTGGTGATCTCTTGAGGCAAGGTGGTGGAAGGTTCTACCTGTACTTCAGACTCACCTATAACTTCTCCTATGGGACTCTCAAAATCTAATGATTCCAAGTCTATCTCAAGAGGAGAACCCATAGTATTCAGAGTTGGAAGATCCAACTCTAAATTAGAAAGAGGAAGATCGAAATTGTTATAGTTAATTAGAATTGAAGAGTTATCGTTAGGAATAGAAGAAGATAACTCATCCAAAGAGACACATATGTAATTCAAATTAGCTTTTGATTTGGGGTACAAAGTAGAAGTCAAGTAGAGTGAGTGAGTAAGAGATTTGATGCCCTTATCCACGATACAAGAGTTCTACTAGTAGAAATAGAAGAGCTAGTTGAAATGGTAGAAGCCACGCGTGGAAGTGCAAGAAGTGGAGTCGGACATGGTGGCTGTGCTAAGGGGATATCTCTGAGACATCACATGCCGGCCGCTGAGCTCCCACTTTCCTAGAGTTGAGGCAACTTGCAAACCTTCCTTAGTGTTGGAGGTTTGAGCGACTCACCTACAAGGAAAGCTTTTTGATCTTTTGAATTATTTTTTTAGAGGTTTTAGACAAAGAAATGTCCCAACCTTCTTTGGATTTGGTAGGATCACTTGTATCCCCAAGAATTACCCTAATGGAACTGAAGGTTGTTCCAC
Source organism: Cymbidium sinense (assembly GCA_021442155.1). Taxonomy (NCBI): domain Eukaryota; kingdom Viridiplantae; phylum Streptophyta; class Magnoliopsida; order Asparagales; family Orchidaceae; genus Cymbidium; species Cymbidium sinense. The sequence continues at coordinate 197,604,977 of CM038218.1, forward strand.
AAGGTATTCTTTTGGGATAACAGACTCTTGAAACTATGTTCAAGCCAATCCTTGAATGTAAAGCAATCCTCCAAAATGTGGCCTAGCATGGCAAAAGTTTGGATCATGACTTTGCCTACTTCTTAATTTCCCAGCTGTAGCTAAAATCAGTTTCTTTAAGATTCTTAAAGATTTTCTTAAAAGAATAAGGTTTGTTTAACTTATCTAAAGAGTAGGTGGATCATAGATACCCGCATATGCATGCCACCGCTGGTGGAGGCTGACTAAGGCGGTGTCGGCCGGAGGCCGAGGTGGGTCGCTTTGGTGGCAAAGGAGGTGGAGGCTAAGGTCATGGTCTCTCTGACTGATCTCTAGCTGGCTTCTTCCCCTTGTCAACCGCTACCTCCGTTTCTTCTCATAAACTTTTGGGATTTCTACTTTGTAAGAAAAGGCAACTATATGGCCTCTTCTTGTAGACTAGCCGCCTTGTTGATTAGCTTTTCAAATATCTTTATGGTGAAGCCCTTAAGCATGAAGGCGACTGGGCCATGGATATTCTTCAAGAGAATCTCAATGGCATGTTGTTCAGACAATTACGATTCACACTACATACTCAGGTTATGCCATCGGAGAATATAATCAACAAGTGACTCACCAGAGTGCTGTTGGGCTACAATGAGATCATCTACAATAACCTTTTGCTGAGCTCTAGCAAATCTCTTGATGAAGAGTTGCTCTAGCTTGGCAAATGTCTTAACTAAACTATTGGGTAGTTCAGCATACCAATGAAGATATCCCAGGCTACCATGAAGAGTCTAAAGAGTAAAGCATCACTGCATTGCAACAACAGCTGAAGTGAGCTATATGTTGCGCCAAATTCCCACGCCATCAAGCTCTGAAGGAAGGAGGCAAAAACCCTTGGGATATGGATAGCATCAATTCCTGGGTAGGGTCTACCCTTTGGAACCAATGATCCTCCCCGGCTTGAGCCAAGGCTTCCTTCACCGCTCACCAACCATGGATTTTAGATCTTTTCATGTATGGAGGTACTTTCCACTACCTTCCTATACACTAGTGCTACCTTGCTCAATGGGAGGTAGAGTCTTAACCGGATCTAAGATATGCACTAGTCAGCCGACAACATCGACTATACTAGGATGAACGAGGGCTTGCTTCAAGCACTAACATCGCCAACAAGTCCTAAACTCATGTGCCATCCTATCAATGCTCATCTTTCTCGCTTTAACGTGAGGTGATGGGCTGATGTGGTGTCTCCTCGATCAACTCATCACCTTCCTATTGATCCCTAAGAAGAGATCCTTTAACCATGCACACCAATGAATCCCCATCAAGTCATCTTTGTTGGGATCAAAGTGACTTTTTTTCATCACTGCATACCCTAAGATCTCCTTTTCTATAGTGTGCAACTATCTCATCTAAGGATCATCTAACTAGTACAAATAGCTAATGACCGATCTATCATGCACCGAGGCAGGACCTCTCCTATAGTTGGAGAGTTAATCCTGTGCAGACTGTACTCACTAGAAGAATGATAATCCTGAATGATACTAGCTATAATAGGGGTAACAATCCTGGGATGATCCTCTATCACTGCTGCCACTGAATTGTTATCTAGAATATCCATGATAATTGTCTCCATCTCTGCATCTAGCTGAATGGGTGGAGTTGGTGAAGGAACGACCACGATGTTCCAGGGTCGCCACTCCTTCCGCACACCACCGGGCGTAATGATGGCGGAGAGCTCGACCTACCACGGGGTGGGTAGGAGGAGGGATCCCTTGGCCATAGGATTAACCAACGGGTATGCCCCCCGATGCCACCTTCATGGCCTTAGATGGAATAGGTGATGCTGAACATGCACTAGCGATGGCGGACATGGGGTAAAATGGTGGGGTAGAGACACCACCAACTCTCTATGTATAGAAACTACCCTCCTATGATGGCTGGTCCCCATGAGGAGAATACTATCAATATGGTCAGCGTAAGTAGCGCGCCGAGCTAGAAAGTCAACCAAAGTAGAAGTATTGACCGACGGGAACCTCTCGCTTCACCGGTAATGTATGATGTATGGGCCTCATGGGCCCTCTCGAAGATCGCCTCCTGCTATGGGGGATAGCATATAGATCAAACGATCGAACTGAGCCAATGCTCCACCAACCGCATAAAATAGAAGGCGCAGATGACCTCCTACTAGAAACGGCGCTGTAAATGCACCACTAGAAGAGGAGATGAACGGATCCTCTCTCATCTCTATCTGAGAGAGGATGAAATTGGTTTTTTTATAACCAGTGGTGATGTGATCATGTGAGACTCATCCATGGCTGACTTGGCAGCTGCCTCAAGCTCTTTAGCTATCCAAGTATGGAACCGTTGACCATATGGTTCTTATTTCTATGCTGGGTCTGAGTAGGATGAGAGGATTGTGGGCTAGGGGAGGCAAACCCTAAAACCAGGGGAGCCTTACCCTTGGAGGGTACAGATGATAAGGTGCTAGCACACACTAGGGCAACATGTGCAACTCAAGGATGAACGCCATCGAACCGACTACCGGGCCTACTAAACCATCTGTGGTACGCCATAGCTTTCAAGTGAGGAGATATTCAATCAAGGGTAAGTCTACCATGATGACCGCTCTGGCCACCCTTGTTGACTATTGTGAGGGGAATGCCCTCACAAGTGATCTTGGCCCCCTCAAATCCATGGCCAAATGGATCAAATGGGTATGATCCAAATGAGGGAAATCAGCCTGATCTAAGGCTAGATCCATGCCATGAGGGAAAGTAAAGATGAATTTCTGAGAACCTGCCATTGCGCTGACTGAAACTGTAATTGCACTGAAAAGAATCTGCAATGAGAAATGAACTTGCATCAATTTTTTATCTCCATAGATTTCAAATTTTTGAATTTTGAAATTTTAAACCCACATCCAACAACATGAAAGTGTTAAGTGGGGTTAAAATGAATATAGAAAGATTGATTGAAAGAGGAATTTGATTATGAATCCAAACTTCAACAAATTTTTGTATGTTGAAATATGGATTCAAAATTTTTGATAGGATGCTTCCAAGGTTTATTTCATTTTGAATTTGAATTTTTATGATTTGGAGGACCCTTTCTGTTAACAAATTTGGGTATGTTAAAGTAAGGGTCAAATAATTTTATTTTGTTTGAATGCTTTAGAATTCTCACTTACCAAATTTAGGTATGCTAAGTGAAGTAAAAGTGATTATTTCCTTCTTTTGTTGTAGATTTTGTTTGGTTTTGATTTTTTTGAAACAAACTTTGGAATTCTTACTTAACAAATTTAGGTATGCTAAGTAAGGAACAAAAGTATATTTTGTTTGATTTTGAAAATAGGATTCTTAGTAAATTTAGGTATGCTAAGAAAGTCCTAAGTGTTTCATTTGTTTAGAAAATTTTGATTTTGAAAGGGTGGGATCCTTAGCAAATTTGGTATGCTAAGGGATCCTAAGGTGTTCATTTGTTTTTGAATGATTGAAAGTGGAGATTCAACTTTAGCAAATTTGGTATGCTAAAGATGAAGTCCCACTTTGTTTTATGAAATGGAAATTTCACTTTAGCAAATTTAAGTATGCTAAATGAAATTCCAAATGGTGTGTTTAAAATTTTGATTTCATTTTGATTTTGAAAAATGGAAACTTCTCCTTAGCAAATTTGGTATGCTAAGGGAAGAAGTTCTAAAAGGTGTTTGAAAATTTTTTTTTTTGACTTTGGAAACTTTGCTTAGCAAATTTCAGTATGCTAGGTGATGTTCCAAAATATGTTTTGAAAATTTTGAATTTTGATTTGGAAACTTTACTTAACAAATTTAGTATGTTAAATGAAGTTCCAAATATTTGAAAATTTTGAATTTTGATTTGGAGACTTTAACAAATTTTGTTAAATAAGTTCCAAATGTGTTGTTAATTTTGAAAATATTTTGTTGATTTTATTTTGATTTGGAAACTTCACTTAGAATTTACATGCTAAATGAAGTTCCAAATGTGTTTAGAATTTTAAAAAATTTTGATTTTGATTTGGAAACTTACTTAACAAATTTGTGTATGTTAAATGAAGTTCCAAATGTGTTTAGAATTTTGATTTTGATTTTGATGGAACTCACTTAATAAATTTTGTATGTTAAATGAAGTTCCAAAATATGTTTAGAATTTTGAAAATTTTGATTTTGATTTTGGAAACTTACTTAACAAATTTGTATGTTAAATGAAGTTCCAAAATGTGTTTAGAAATTTTGAAATATGATTGATTTTGATTTTGGATTTGGAAACTTCTCTTAGCAAATTTGATTATGCTAAATGAAATTCCAAATGTGTTTTGGAAAATTTTTGAAATATGATTGTTGATTTTGATTTTGGGTTTGGAAACTTCACTTAGCAAATTTGGGTATGTTAAGTGAGGTTCCAAATGTGTTTATAAAAAATTTGGAAATATGATTGTTGATTTTGATGTTTTGAAAAGAGGACCTCCATCCAACAAATTTAAGTATGCAGAATGGAGATCATTTTATTTTGAAATATAATATTATTTTTGTGTGATTGTTGCTTTTGAAAGAGAGGAATTCCAACTTAAAACATATGTGATATGTTTAAGTGGGATTTCTAAATGATTTTTTATTTTTAGTTGAATGAAATCTTCATTTAATAAATAAGTATATTAAATGAAGATATTCATGTGCTTTTGAAAATTTTATTTTGTTTATTAAAATGAACTTTTATTCAATAAGTGTGAATATTTGAAATAGAAAGATTCATGTGTTTTTTTTTTGAAAATCTTATGATTATGATTGTGATTTTTGGAAAACATGATTGTTCATTTTATTTAAAAATGAAATCTTCATCAAAGTGAATTGAAATAAGATGTTCATTTATGCTTTTGGCAAATGTTATTAGTTTTATTTTGAAAATCCCTACATGTAACAATTATGTGAATTGTTAAATGAAGGTGAAAAATTTTGTGAAAATATTTTATTAAGTGCATTTTGAAAAGGTGCTTTTGAAAAGAAAAGTTCTTTATGGGAGATTTATTATTTTAAGATGAACCTTTCCTAATCATGAAAATGATAAGGAGGAAGTCTTAAAGATGTTTGTTTTTATTTTAGATCTTTTCATTTTACCCATTGGAGAAACCCAACGGGGGTTTTAAGACCAACAAGGAATGCAGTCCTAAAACCTAAAGATGTTGGCTAACTCAACTCAAGATTGAAATGAGATAAGTGCCAATGAAAAGGATAGTATTGGATTCATACCAAAGTACAAACCCTCCATCGATACTCAAAGACAATGATCATTTACCAAAGATGGAGAGAGGAACCATCCCAGAGTAAAATCTATGAAAATTCTTATAGGGAGTCACCTTTCAAATCTATGGAGAAAAGAAAGAAGACCTTAGAAATTCATCTTGGTAAGATGCCACAGATCCAGATGTACTTATTCAGTGATCGATATGTCATCAAGAATATGTATTATCTAAAGAAAGTCACTACCCTTTAATGGAACCAATCACCTCAATAAGGACTCCTAAGGATGATGGGATATATGTACGAGATTCTTCCCTACTTTACATGAAAAGTATAGCAAGGTTTATTTTAAACATTGTTCCAAGTTTCATAAGTTAATTACATCCTAAGGGACAGATTAGGAAAACTCGATTAAGGTAAATGATCATTGTCTTGAAGATTTCAATAGGAAGGACTATCAATTGATTGGTTTATGTATTTGAAGATCAAATGGGATTGATCAAAGAAAGAGTTGAAGCCAAAATGGGAATAAGTAGGAGATGCTCATGATGCTAGAAAGGATCATCTCAAACTATCCATATTGGGCTTTACATTTTAGAAATTGATTTAGTTTGTTTGAGTTGTATTTTCATTAGAATTTTTAAGATTCCTTAACACAAGATTAAGGAAATGCCTAAGAGGTGAGGAATTATGTTTATGGCCCACAAAGGGAAAGCAACTAGAACCTAAATCTAGGAGCTTCAAGAGGGTAAGCACAACCCTAAATCTAAGAGGTAATTGGTTTGCCTCCACAAGAGAGACAAACCACCGATAGCTTGGACTTACAACCGCTGGGGTGGCGCCAACTAACTCCTCCTATGAAATACATGTAGGCAAGTCTTTATGCTTATGCAAGATAGCTAGGCTATTTTTTATTTAGAAAGAGACTAAGTCCTTAAACTCACTAAAGAGACTAGATCATGTAAAGGGCTTCAAATGACCTAAATCTAATGCATAAATTTCAATTTTGGACATTTTTTGACTTGACTAATAGGATTTTATGACTAATGCATGAGAAATCAGATTATTGGCCAAAATCGAGAAAGTAGGAGGTGAGTTTCCACCACGCCTCAAAGGTCAAGTTCTTGCAAAGGTGGAAGCCCCAATCAAGAGTGAAATAAGATGCATTTGTGCATGATATTATAAAGAAATGCTCATCCAAAGGGGTTGCTAATTCTTTATCTTGATTTTAATCCTAAGCTTTAGTGAGGTTATGAGTTAATTTTATTTTAAGTTGTTAAGTTGGGTAAAAGATTTATTTTTCCTAAAGAGCCTAATCCACATCTAAGCCATACATAAAGCAAGAAAGCTAGGAAAATCATGCCACTTAATGCAAAAAGCTAAACAAATCATCAATCAATTTATAAAGCTAATCAAAAAAGAATAAATGGTCATTTGTGTGGGCACCACCGCACAAACCAAAAATATCAAATGTGGTAGCCGAAGCTCTACCCTTATACAACCCAGATTACAAATGAATTAAATAATTTAAGCAAAGGAATTCATTGTTATGGGGTCTTCAATTTTATTCTTCTTTCTCTTTCTTCTTTTCTTTCTTCTTTTCTTTCTTTTTTTCTTCTTCTCCTTTGATGGTTGGAAGGTAGATGCTCCAAGCTTCACATGGTGCATAAGATGGGATCTTATGACCAATGCTCATCCTAATCCCCATAATAAATCATTCCAAAATCCTAAATATACAAATTTTACATGAAAAGGAAAAGTATAAATCTAACACTACAAAAAAAGAAAGGTTAGTTAAATCACACCACACAAATCCCAAGATGTATATTGGACTTATCACCCCACACATGGGTGACTAAGTCCACTGCCTATGGATTATGCAAAGGGTATAAGCACGAAGCAAGAAGCATTTATATTTTATTTATGATACCCCTTAAGCACAATCCCTCGAAAAAGAATAGTTAGACTAAGCCCCTACCATTCATTCTAGCATACACCCTAACATCCAGTCTAAAACATTCATCACAAACAAAACATAACATCAAACCATGCACCACCTAACCTAAAGCTAGAAGTGGTGACTTAGCTAATGTGTGTGCTTTGAAGGTTTGTGGTATGCTTAGCTTAGACTTTAGGTTCAAATTTTCTAAGTGTGAAGAACATGTTCAACTTAGAGGAGGGTTTCATTTAAGTTATTTAAGTGTTTGGGTTATTTTATTTCATGTTTTAATTTGGTTTAAGTGAAACCTATAATTAATTACTAAGTTATGAAGAGAGGAAAGAGAAGAGAACTTCTCTTCCTTCCCTAATCCTAAGTAATTTCTTAGGTTTACATTTTAGTTTCATTTAGGTGAATGTTTTGATTACATCTTTTAATCAATCCTAAGTTTTGATAAACTCTAAACAAACCTATTCAAAAAAGAAAGGCATTTTAAGATTAAATAAAATGAATCAAAATTCACATAACACGCATTACTTCATTTCTTTTCCCAACATATATAGCATGGATATGGATGGACCCTAAGCATATATATATACATGAAAATGAGAATAGTTAACACACTTTATGATGCATGCTAAGTAATCCATTTAAGAAAATTTAGAAGTTGAATATGCATGATTTTTTTAAGTAGAAAAGGTTTTCCTTATCCAAAATTTCACAAACATACATGAAAGTAAGAAAGGCATAAGTGAGTACAACGCCATTATTAACCAGAGGTGTAAGGTACACTTAGGGCTACTTAAAGCCTCTCATAACCTGGGTCCAGACTAATATACCACTTTCCTTAAATACAAACATGCATATAAAGAAATGAAATGGAGAATAAATGCAAAAGTTGTTTAATAGTTTCATTTTGTTTATGCAATTTATTCATGCAAGTATAACAACCCTTCTTAGTGAGAGCATAGGGATGAATAGGTATGAATTAAGTAAGTGTTGGGTTCTTTTCAAATGAACCCTACATCTTACTACCCCTATTCAAAACTATGCTAACATAAGAAAGAAAGGAAAGGCTACACAAAAACATGACTTTATAATCATCACATGCAAGCTTATAATTAAATATAATAGCACACTTTCATAGATTTGATGTTTTATTTATAAGTTTTGAAAATACTTTGATTTAGTAGTGATAATAGCTCATATTTTTACTTTAGCCAACACATGCACATTTGACATAAAGTAAACAATTTCATTTTAAAATTTGAAACATGAAATTATGAATGCATGAATCACATGACATACAACTTAACATGTTGGGAAAGATTCAAAGCAATGAAAGCATGTAAACAAACTCACTTTACTTAAATCCTAAAGACATTCTTAAAGAATAAGAAAATTTAGAATAAATCAAAGTGAATTTCAAAATGATTTTTGTTTAGTTTGAAGTTTGATTTAATTTTGAAAAGGTGAGATGATTTTCTATTCTAACCCATTCCACATGTGTTTTTTTATTTTAATTTTTAGATAATTAAATCCATTTTATGTTGATTAGGTTAAGGTATGAATTAAGTGGCTTAATTAACCCTTACCTACACCACCTTAGAAAAATTAACTAAGTAATTATGAGCCAATGAGATGACATAAAACCCACAAGGTATTTAAATTTGCAATGCACCTAATAATGAAAAGGCCTAATGCAATTTGGCTCACAATTAAAAGTTAATTAAGCTAAGGGGTTTAGCTTAAGTACTTTTAAAACACCCTTTCATACTTATGAAAGGGTTTTAATTTTAATTAGACTTAGGCTATTAAACACCCAAGCATCTACCCAAGGTAGATTAATTAAGTTCTGGAACTTTTAGAATTTTTGAAAATTATTTAAAGGGATAATTAATGAATTAACCTTAATTAAGGATTAAGGAAGAAAAGGGGGTTTAGGGAATAGCTTAGGGAAATGCCCCAAAATTATTCCATAAACCCCTTCACTGATCTAACCTTAATCAAACTTAATCATAGGGTATTAATCATACCTTAATTACTTTAATTACATGAAGAGGGTAATTAGAGAATGAGCAATTTCCTAATAAAGCCTCAATAAATCTCAAGAAAATTAGGGAGGCAAAGGTCATCCCTAAAATGAACCCTAGAAATTTGAGATCAATTGGTGACTTAATTAGAATAATTAACTAATTAACATTCTAAAGAAACCCAAATTCAGAAAAAAGAGAATTCAAAATCCATCAAAACATTTTTTAAAATATTCTAGATAAATTATATTTTCCATATCATTTTTCTTTTATTTTAATTTTCTTTATGATTTTTGAAGTTTTTAATTAATTAGAATTAATTAAAATAACTAATCCTTAATCTCAAGACACGCTGCGGTAGGCCAAGCGCTTTACACACGTCATGTTGTGAGCCATCCACTTAAATGTCACATCGGCGTAGCTATATCTTTATCCAATCAAAGATCGACGGATTAACCACTTTAAAATAGAAAAGATTTCTAAAATGTAATAATCTCGCCATCTAAAATGTGGATGGATGGTTGAGCAAGTTCTTCCACATAATGAGACCACATCTAAGGGAGATAAGAGCCCATCGATTCATTCAAGACTCAACCCACACCATCTAGAATAGAGCGCCAATCCAATGATGGATTTCATGCAATGAAAATTTCTTTCACAAAGGACCAACACCATGTGATTGAAAATCACATACCTCGAGGTGATCATCTGAGATGATGAGGTAGCTTGTCTGGGAGAAGCTGCTGAAGTTCTAGCCTGAGGTTGAGTGGATCAATGTGGACCAACTCCTCTTCACCCCTTACTTTGATCCAATTGAGCTCTTCCTTCCTGTGGGAACTCAAATGGAGCTTGAGCTTGACTTGGTCCTTAGATCAGAGTGTAAAGGAATTTGGATGGGATCAAGAGAAGAAGTTGGCTCTTCAATGGACTCCTATTTTGCACTGCAAAGAAGAATGAAGATTCTCTTTAGGACCTTGGGAAAGCTCGATGGTTTTAAGGCTTCCTAGGTTCCAATCGATCAAGAGTGAATGAAAATTTCAATGAATTATCTCTATGGCAATCGGATGGTCGGCAATGAGCTTGCCATTTTGATCCAATTGACCATGGAGTAGGCTATTTGTTGCATGAGGGGACAACTTGGCTTGAGGAGGAGTTTATCTCATTGTGAGCTGGGGTTTGGCCAAATGGTTGACCCAAACCCATTGGTTGGGTGCACCACTCATCACTAAGTCCCCTTGAGCTTTAGGAAAGCCTCAAGTGATATGAAGTATGACCAAAATACCCATGGATAGCCAAAATTTATTCTATGGCCTAGGGTAAAATGGTCATTTTGCCATTTTTTCAATTTGGGTTTGTATGTTGAGATAGGCCAAGTTTCATTGATTTGGAATCCATTTGATAGGTTTGGCTCATGTTGACCCATTTAGGTCAAAATGGGTCAACTTCAAGTTGACCAATAGGGTCAAATTGGGTCAAACCAAGGGTTGGGTCAAGTTCATATGACCATTTGAAATGTTTTGGTGCCTTTGGTTTGGTTCAATTTGGTATAGATTTGGTTTTGGCTCATATGACTTTAGGTCAAATGGGTCAAGTTGACCTATTTGACCCATTTGACCTATTTGGGTCAAGGTAGGTTTAGGTTTGGTTAGTCATGGAGGGGATTGTATCTTTGTTTCCAATCAATTTGGGTTAAGTTTTTGGCTCAACATGACCCCTTTAGTCATGTTGGGTCTAAGGTCAATTGGGCTAGGTTGGGTCTAGTTGGCCAATTGAGGCTTTGGTCAAGTTCACAAGGATGGTTTTGGACTTGACCCATTGGTTTCAATCAATTTGGCTTAGATCAAGTTTGACACATTTTGACCCTTTAGGTCAAAATGGGTCAACTTGGGTCAAGTCCAATGGGCTAGGTTAGGCTCAAATGTTGGCTTGGTCAAGTTCAAACATAGGTCAGAGTGAACTTAGATCAATGGTTTCAATCAATTTGGCCTATGGTGGAATTTTATGTAAGTTTCATTTTAGGTTAAGTGTTGACTTGGTCAACCCTTAGGTTTGACTTGGTTTGACCCAATTTGATTGATTGATCATCCCATGATGATTGTTGATCATGATGAGAGGATATGAGTTTGGTTCAATCCAATTTGGTTAGGATCAAAAGTTGGCTCATTGGTACTTTAGGTCACTTTGGGTCAAGTGAGCCTAAGTGGGTCAAATGGCTTGGTCAAAGCTTGATTGAATATGATATATTATGATTGAACTATAAATCCATTTACAAGTGGTTTGAAGTCAAATGAATTTTGATCCATTTAAAAATTTCATATTCAAAGGAAGAATATGAAGGGGTATTGGGTTTGATTTTTGATTTGGGTTTTGATTATTTGATTGAGGTTTGATTTATATATGAGCTCATGATTGTAGGATTGATTGAACCATGAGAAAAATCAAGTTTGGCTTGATTTGAAAGTGATTTGGCTAAGTTCAAGATTTTGGCTTGAAAGGCTTAAATTTGATTTTGAGGATTTGAGTTTGATTTTGAGTTGATTGTTTTATATTTCATTTATATATGTGAATATAAATGAGAATATAAATGATCATGAGAAAATTTCAAGAATTTGAAAGAGTTTAATCATGATTTAGTTAAATCCATTAAAGGAATTTAAAGGATTTAAGAGAATTTTAATTTGAATTTAATTTTTTGAATTGATTTGATTGATTTATATTTATATTTCATTTATATATGAGAATATAAATGAGAATACAATAAGTTTTGAGAAAATCCCATGAGTTTGAAAAGGTTTGATCAAAGTTTAGGTTAAATCCATTAATGGAAAATTAAGGGATTTAAGGAATTTCAAGATTTTAAATTTGGAATTTAATTTTTTGATTGATTGATTTATATTTATATTTCATTTATATAGAGAATATAAATGAGAATATAAATAAGTTTTGAAAAAAAGGATTTCAATTGGTTTGATTTTAGTTGATTTTGGCTAAGTCCTTTAAAAAATTAAAGGGACTTAAGAAAATTTTCATGAATTGATTTGGAATTTTGAATTTGATTTGATTTGAATTTATATTTCATTTATATGTGAATATAAATGAGAATATAAATGTCATGAGAAAATCTCAAAGATTTGAATAGTTTGAATGATTTTTGCTAAGTCCTTAAGAAAGATTAAGGACTTAAAAATTTGGACTTAGAATTTTGATGGATTTTGATCATGGGTTTCAATAGATTTCAATCATGGAATTGAATCATAGAATTGATTTGAGTTTGACTTTAAAGAAGGAAAGTGAGGAAAGGTTTAAGGGGGAAATTTTCCTAACACCCTAAGGCATGACCTATTCCTATGGATACCTCTTCTAAGTCTTGTAGGGCTAAGTGAGAGTGTCCACCTAATCACTAGATGTGTCTTAAGACTAAGAAACTCTTAAAATTTAAGAGAAGTCCTATGCCTAAGATGGAGGTATTGAGAGCTCATTCTAAAAAATGAGGTCAACAAAGGGCACCAATAGGTGTGTGACAACAAGAACACGTATTGTGTTGACCAAAATGATCAACAACACTAAAAGATCACAAGCACTAATAAACATATATCTAACCCAAGGAAAAGAGAATCCAGAGCTTAGTAATGTGGCTCTTTATGTCCAAGACATAAGAGAGAGGAAGAAATCCACTAAGGGATAGAGTGTAAACCTTCCACTAGGGAAGCGGTTCAAGTCATCTACAAGAGATGAAAGGTTTGATTTGATTTGAATCTCACTAAGGAGATCTCCACTAGGAGAGTTGAATTTGTTCCAAAATTTTGTTAGGTTTGAATTTTGAGATGAACCCTATTTTTTTGCAATGGGTTGTACTGAGTAGGAGCCATGAAGGCTAAGACCTAATTCAGATTTACCAATCCAAAGAGGTAGTCTACTAAGCATATAGTTGGACTAACCAGCCAAAGGGATGTCTTTCAATATGCAGCAGCTGTACTAGGAAGAAAGTGTAGTAGGCTTACATCCTCTAAGTAAGGACCAGTTGTTGGGATAATCTATTGGCAAGATAATAAAGTGAACCCATCCTAGGGCTAACTATTGAGTGAATGCCAGGGGACTTAGATCAACCAAAGATAGTCAAGATTGATTTCATTTTTGTTTGTTTTGATCATGATGGATCCCATAGGTTTGCGATGAACTGCACTGAGTAGGGGCCAAGGGAGCCTGTACCTAACTCAAATTTACCAATTCAAAGGGAGTAGCCTACCAACCACATGGTAGGACTATCCAACCAAGGAAAAATGCCTTTGGCAATGGTCAAGTCTTAAGAAGAAAGCATGGGACTCACATCTTTAAAACAAGAAACCATGGGTGATCTTGCTTGGGCAACAAATCAAAACCTGACCTAGGGCTGACTATTGAGTGAATGCCAATGGGGGACTTAAATTAGCTCAAGAATAGTCAAAAATTAATTTCATTTTTAGTTTGTTTGGATGGATTTCAATGATTTGCAATGGATCATACTGAGAAGGAGCTTTTAGAAGCCTAGACCTATCACAAATTTACTCCAAAGGGAGTAGCTTCTCAATGGGAGAACTATCCACCAAAGGAGTGCCTTTCGTTGCAATGATCAATAAGGGAAGAAAGCTCTGACTACTCACATCTTCCAGAAAAGATCACTGGGTGATTTGGGGCAACAAATCAAACCCGACCTAGGGTCGCTTTTTTGACAATCATGCTAGAAAGAATGCATCATAGTCTTATATCTTTCAAAGAGAATGATTGTGGGTAACCTCGCTTGTGGCAAAATAGAAGAAAATACTATGGAGTGAGTACCACTGGGATTTATCAACTCGTAGTCGCAATTCCTATAGGGAGTTCTTCTGACACTGCCCTAAAGATAGGATGCCAGCTTGGGAAAAGGGGCCCTTTGGGGCTTGAATTCCACAAGCAAATTAATTTATTTATTTTATTTGTTTTATTTGTTTTATTTATTTATCATGGACCTAGTTTGAGGATCAAAGGAGAAGGAGCTTATATCACCTAGACCTATCTAAGATTTACGAAACCAAGGAGAATTTGCATCTGAACAAATTCTCCAACCACGGGGTGGCTACTAGAAAAGGAGGTATGTCCAATCCAAGAGTAACCTATGTAGTGTCTAAATGGGGTCGCAAAGGACGTGATATAAATAAAGTGCCCGTGGGGGATGGGGCTACTAAAGGCTTTATCCAAAACCCTGGAGAAGATGACATGGCTAGTCATATATCAATAGTATTATGGCCAACTCAAGGAGAAAGCGGACTCACATCTTCCAAGAGTGGTGTATCCATCGTGAGAAACATAGCAACATCAACCAACCTAAGGTGCCCATCGATAATAATTAGCCTAGGAAGAAAGCTCGGGACTCATCCTCCTATAGAACTAATTGCTGGATATTTTTGCTCATTGCTATCCGACCTAGGGCAACTATTGAAAATGTGGGGACTTATATCAACTCAAAAGTAGTCAAGAGGAAAGGAGCTCTGGGACTTATCCTAAACTTCAAATATACTCAACCTAGTTAGAACATGGTGGCTAGTTCAAGAAGATAGCACGAGACTCACATCTTCTTAAACAAAGTCAGCATGAGGTAGTTTACTAATGAAAAGTGAAACTACCATACTAACAAGGCATTTGTGCAAGTTTGGAAGAAAGTCTGGGACTCACATCTCCAAACAAATGACCAGGGTGACATACTAGTGAAGGTAGCATGTAGACTGACCAGAGCATAATGAGTGAGTGCCATAGGCTTGCTACATCAAAATAGCTCGAGATAAAAGATTTGTGTTTGTGGCATGTGTTAAAAGGAATAGATGCCTGGGGACTCTTACACCTACCTTAAAACACAAGGAATTATGAAATGATGCCACAGATGGCAAAAGATTCCCACTAAGAAAGGATGCCTTGGGTTCTCTCACACCTAACTTAGTTATGCTAATAAAAAATAGATGCCTCTTCTCTTACACCTATTCTAAAAGCATCGAGATTGTGTTTGTGTTGTGAAAGAGGGATAGATGCCACTGGGGACTCTTACACCTACCCTAAACACGCCATGGATTCTCAAGATAGCAAACAACACTTCAAACGAAGAGAAGATTTGATGAATGGAATCATTTTGTTATTTTTTATTAATGAATTATTTTCAAATAAGTTTATTTCATGGGTAATATTTCTTTAGATAGAGCCCATTAATTGGAAGCATCGGTGTTCCCTTTACAATCAATAAGTGATAAGATCCTCCTTGCAGGCCTTCTCTATGACATAGGGCCTTCCCAAGTGGGTTCAAACTTGCCTCCCATCTTTGATGGCAATAATTGGTCTCATTTAGACTAACACAAGTTCTCCTACTCAAAAAGACCTAGGGAGGACCAGCTTGTTGTGAGCTTGAATTACTTTGGCCTTGTACAACTCGAGATTTTGGCATGCACGTAAGCGACTTTCCTCCAAACCTTTGAGCTCTTCTAACCATAACTTTACATTCTCTGTAGTGATCTTGTTACCCAATGCTATCCTTAGTGATGGAGTTGAACTTCTAAAGGAAGAATGCTTCGACCCATACACTACAAAAAAATGGGGTAGACTGAGTTGGAGTTCTTATGTGGTGCGTAGCCCACAGGCTTCAACCAACTACTCATTCCACTATCATTGTGTCATCAAGAGTCTTCTTCAAGATATGGATGAGAGTTTTGTTGAATGCTTCTACTAAACCATTAGCTCGGGTAGTAGATGGTGGAGTATCTCCAATCTATACCATGTCTTCGCAAAAGCTATTGATCTTCATGCTTTTGAATGCGCACATTATCGATATAATTCATCGAGGCACCACGAACCTATACACAATATGATTCCTAAAAAATTGAAGCACATGGTGAGCTGTGACCTCTCTAAGTGGGATGGCTTCTGCCCACTTGGAAAAGTAGTATGTAGCAGCTAAGATGAATCGATGCCCCATAGAAGAAGGAGGATCGATCGGACTAACAATGTTGGTACCCTAACACTCAAATGGCCATGAAGCCAAGGTAGGGTGTAAAATGTTGGGTGGTTGGTGGAGGACCACACCATGCACCTAACACTGATGGCATCTCCTAGCTATGTTCGTGCAATATGTGATCATAGAAGGCCAATAGCATCCAAGTCTTTTGATCTTCAACTTCATCTTCGGACCGAATTGATGTGCTCCACATAGACCTGAATGTACCTCAATTATAATGCCACGAGCTTCGTGTTTGTCTAAATAATGTAACCACATTTGGTCAAAGGGTCATCGCAAAGGGGTGCCATCAATAAGAGCATAGAGAGCTATCTGTTTCACCGATGGGCTTGAGATTTCTCTTGAGGTAGTTCGTTCAAGTAATCTATGAATGGTTGCCTCCAATCCATTGTCCATTTTGGCAATGGCAACCTCCCCTTCAAGAGAAAGTCTCGATGAGTTCAATCAATAAGGATAAGACTTGTCTATTTTGGACCCTTATTGAAATGGACTCATCTTCGACATGCCAATTCTTTAACAAGTTTGGCCAAGGCATCTACTATGTGTTCTCTCGCTAGGAACCTTGTAGATGGTGACTTACCCAACAATTCATGGTATACTCGTAATGATGAAGCTTGGGTTTGAGGACTGGTAGACCCAATGGTTGATGACCAACCGAGAATCCCCAAAGATGTTGATGCTCTTGACATAGTGATGGCTAACTCCAAATCAATCAAAGCCTCATACATTTTCATTATTGGTGGGTTGGAAAGATAGTATGAGAATCTCATCACATCACTTTGAGTTAGAGAACTATTACCCTACCTCGGAGAATAGATCGGTGCTTCACCTTTAAGAAAAGAAGCAAAGACCATCAAAATACATCTCCCATCTGGTTGCCTCCCTAAGTTCATGATTTGTTCATCGGGAGATCACTAAGGAGAATCGCAGAAGTGGGTGTGTTACTAAGAAATCCACTAGTGCCTATCCTTTTAGCGGACGGAGGGGTACAAATTTGATATCAAACTGTGAGAGTATCATGAACCAATGAGCCAAACATCTGGAAAGCGTTGTTCATGTCATGAGGTACTATAACGGATTGGTTCTTGAGATCAAGTTCACCTTATGAGAAGCAGTGTCGTAGCTTCGAGATGCAAAGATCAAAGCTAATGTTTCAATAGGTGGATAGTTTTCATAAGAATCAAATGATCGAGAAGTAGAGTGCACTTTCCTTCATCATTGGCTTGGGCCAACAGAGCACCGAGAGAGTCATCCAATGTAAAAGGTAAAGGATCATACCGCTCGATAGGTCAGAACGGTTTCACCAAGTATTCTTTTGATGTCTTTGAATGCATGGCACTTGTCACTTGAACTTGGCATCCTTTTTGACAAGTTGAGAATGGCTTGCATCTCCCCGATAAGTTTGAGATAAAGCATCTTAGATATGCCAGCCATCCTTGAAAGGATCTAAGTTGAGTTAAACTCTTAGAGGTGGCATTTCTAAGATAGTTTTATTTTTTTAGATCTATTTCTATTCCTGTCAAACAACAAACCCAAGGAATTTTGAAGTGACTCCAATGCACACTTGGGATTCATTTTGAGGTTATATTATCTTAACATTCAAAAACTACTCAAGTCAAAGAGATCTCTTTTCTCTCTTTGACTACTAGATCATCAACATAGCACTCAACCGATGATGGATGAGTTCATTGAAGATCTAGTCATGTATGTATGTAGCACCAAAGATTTTAAGGCGAAAGGCATGACCCTATAATAAGATTCTATCGGGTTCAAAGCAATGTTTCTTTCATCAAGAGACATCTTGATTTGTTATGATGATCCATCCATGAAAGAGAAGACTACATGAGATGAGGCAATGTCCACCATTAATTCAGTATAGGAAGAGGAAACTCATCCTTAGGACATGCCTTTTAAGTCCCTAAAATTGATGCAAAATGTGAATTTGGCCATTCTTCTTAACTAGGATGACACTAGCTAACCAAGTAGGATATTTTCTTCCTTGATGAAACTAGCATCGATCAATTTCTTGACTTCAGAAATGACATGTTGTTCAATTTCTAATCGCATGCATCTAGGAGCTTGCTTAATAGGGTAACAGGTCTATTGCTAGTGGACAAATGTCAAGATAATCCAGCATTTTCATAACTCCATGTAAGTGTTTTAAACACAATAATAGCAACTAAGTCATTGGTTTCTCTTCATTCAAGAATGAACCGATGTATGTCGCAAGATAAGGTTGATTTCTTTTAGCTTATCAATTGTTGAATGAATCTCCTCTTCAAATTTGGCTTGACTTGGAGATCATCCGGATCATCTAAATTTTCTAAACACATTATGTCAATCATCTCTTTTTGATTGCTTCCCGCCTGATTGTTCCATAATTTTTTGAAGTATTCAATTGCTTTGACCAAGTGTGAGGAACTAAACCTTTCTGTATAAGATTTTGAACACAAGGTGAGTAAAAAGGTAATTCCATTAAAAGTTTCCTCCTCAAGTCCTACATAGCTCGACTTGAGGATGATGAACCCAAAAGAACCTCTTATGCACATGTCTGAAGACTTAGGGACTTCCTTAACTACTAAACCTTCAACTTTCTGAGATGTAAGTGAGGTAAGAGCTAAGGTTCCTAACTGTTGTCTAATAGTTTCACATAAACTAGATTTGAATACTTTGCTTTGCTTGGAGGCCTGGTCTTTGTCTCTGTCTAGATCAAAAGTCACCTCCATTGGAACCCGCTGAGAGGGGTTGGCTGGTATACTAATCACATTAGACTCTCCAGGGATTCCAAGTCTATGTGAATAGTAGGTACTCTGAACTGAACACCCTCTATGGTAAGGCCAACTAGGGGGGTCTCCCACCCTGGAACCTCTATTTCTTTCTACCTCTAGGTGGAGGTTGACATCCTACCCACATATCCATATGATGGAATGAACTATGGGTGGAATGTGATATACGGATCCACTTCTTCTTCAATTTCACTTTCTTGCTCACTTGGACTTTTCTTTTTCTTTTCATATTCTTTTCCTTTTGTATTTTCATTTAAATTTTATCCAAGTTCATGAGAAAGGATATTTTGAGGAAGATAGTAGGTCGCATCCTCTTAAATCTCAACCTCTAACTAAAAAATGGCTTTTCATCCATTTATATGGTCAATTCCATCTTTCTAAACTTGATGAGGATGAAGGAGGATGGAACAATCTTGTTCTGATGTATCCAAGGCCTACCAAGAAAAGCAGTGAATGAAGTATTCAATCAATGATGTAGAACTTCTTGGCCTTCCGTCACCTATCTCCAAAGGTAACACTATAACCTAAAGCCACTCGCCTTGATCATTGAATCCTCTCAACATCATCCTATCTCCTCGTGAGTGTAGATGTCATCTTCAAATAGGCAAGGGTCTTTAGACTCATAATGTTCATTGATGCACCTAAATCCATGAGAACTGAGTAACTTGTCCATGTCAACTATGATGTAGAGGGATGGTTCCAAGTCCCCAGAAGAAGGTCTTCATCTATGAAGGTGATCCCTTGGGCTTGCATAATGTGCTTCCTCACATCATCCGAAGCTAAGCATATTTGGATCAAGGAGGCCTTGATTAGTGATTCCCTCATCTCTTTGGATAAGATAAGGGCATCATATATGCTTAGCTTAGATGCAACTTTCTTAGATGAGAAAGGACGTTGTAGTCCACCTTGTCTTCCACAAGCATATCCAAGGGTGGAGCATCTTTGGAAGGGCTTCGATCTTCAATACAATGACTTGTTTCCTATCTTGAGGTGCCGCCTAGAGGTAGAACCTTGCCACTAGGTTGACTTTGATCTCTTGAGGTAAAAAGGTTCTACTGCACCGCTCACCTACAGCTTCTCCTATGGGACTCAATGATGATTCAAGTCTATCTCAAGAGGTGAACTCATAGTATTCTGTGAGTTGGAAAGTCCAACTCAATCAAAGAGGAAGATCAAATTGTTATAGTTATTAGACTTGAAGAGTTATCATTAGAATAGAAGAAGACAACTCATCAAAGAGACATGATGTAATTCAAATCTAGCTTTATTCTTCAATTTCTTGGAAGTATTTGGAGGTACAAAGTAGAAGTCAAGTAGAGTGAGTGGAGTAAGGATTTGATGCCCTTATCCAGATACAAGAGTTCTACTAGTAGAAGAAATAGAAGAGCTAGTTAAATGGAAGTCATGGTGTGAAGCTGCAAAAAGGCTGGAGTCTGACATGGTGGTTATGCTAAGGGGCTATCCCCGACATCATCACTGCCGCTCCGAAGCTCCCACTTTCCTAGAGTTGGCACTAGCAACTTGCAAACCTTCCTTGGTGTTGGAGGTTTGAGTTGACTCAAGAACCTGCAATGAAAGCTTCTTGATCTTCTGAATTATTTTCTTAGAGGTTTCAGGCAAAGAAATTTCCCAACCTTCTTTGGTTTTGGTAAGATCAATTATATCCCCAAGGATTGACCTAATGGAACTGGAAGGTTGTTCCACAAGGTATTCCTTTGGGATAACTACAACATCGTCTTGAAACTATGTTCAATCCTTGAATGTAAAGCAATCCTCCAAAATGTGGCCTAGCATATGGTGGTAAGGAAAATCATGACTTTTGCCTACTTCCTCTCCTCTGGGCTCTAAAAATCGTTTCTTTAAGAGATTCTTAAAGATTTTTTTTGATTCCTCTTAAAAGAATAAGGTTTGTTTAACTTATCTAAAGAGTAGGTGACCATAGCTACGGAGATATGCATGTCCACTGTGGTGGTATGGTGAGGGTATGTGGCCGGAGGCCGGTGGAGGCCTATGGCCTCTGGTGGAAAAGGAGGTGGAGGCTCTAAGGTCATGGTCTCTGATCTCTATGGTTGCTTCCCTTGTCAACCAACTACTACTGCGTTTTTCTCATAAACCTTTTGGGATTTCATCTTTGGCAACATATCTAGGAAAGGCAATTGTTTGGCCTCACCTTGTAGACTAGCCACCTTATTTATTAGCTTTTCAAATGTCTTTATGGTGAAGCCTTAAGCATGAAGGTGACTCCATGGATATTCTTCAAGAGAATCTCAATGGCATGTTGTTCGATACGTGTTCACACTTCATACTCGTTAGCCATCAAGAATATAATCAACAAGTGACAAGAGTGTTGTTACAATGAGATCACTAACCTTGAGCTCCAAAGAAATCTCTTGATGAAGAGTTGCTCTCGAAATGCCGAATAATAGTCAACATACCAATCGAAAGCAATACCCGCTAGGCTGCCAACAAAGAGTCTAAAGAGTAAAGCATCGCCGCCACCTGTACAATAATCGCCCTAAGAAATATATGCTTTTTTCTACCATCAAGTTTTGAAGGAAGGAGGCACAAAAAACCCTTGGATATTGATAGCATCAATTCCTCTCAGGGTCTACCCTTTGGAACCGATGATCTCCCCCTCAGCCTGCTTCCTTCACCGCCTTCAACCATGGATTTTAGATCTTTTCATGTAGTACTTTCCACTACCTTCCTATACTAGTGCTACCCTCAAGGAGGTGAGTCTTAACTGATCTAAGACATACCAGTTCAGCCGACAACATCTTTAGATGAACTGAGGCTTTTCTCAAGCACTCACACCGCCAAGTCAATTTTTGTGCCATCCTATCAATGTTCATCTTTCTCGCCTAATTGTCCGAGATGATGATTCTGGTGTCTCCTTGATAAACCTCATCACCTTTCATTGCCTGTTAATTCCTAAGAAGGGATCCTCTGGTTTCAACCATGCATATGCCAACTGAATCCCCATTAAGTCATCTTCATGATCAAAGTGACTCTTTTCTTCATCGCCATGCAAACTAAGATCTCTTTTTCCATAAAAAAATGTGTATCTCGATCAATGCAGTGTACAAATAGTTGGGACCGAGATTGCAGAGAGGCACCTAACCTCACCAGAATTGGGAGTCAATCCTATGATCGTAAGTGAGAAATAATCCAGATACTCATGAGAATGGGTCAATCAGATGATCCCACTCCGAGACAGAATATTGATATTGTCACCATCTCTCAAGATCCCTAAAATAGATCATATATCAAATGGGTATGATCAACATCCATATGCTCTTCCTTGGCATAATATGAAGGTCGGTGTATGACCTCCTACTCTAAAAATTGCTAGATGCACCACGAGAGATTAACGGATCCTCCGCATCCTCTATGATGGAGAGGATAAAAGCATAACCAGGTGAAGTGATCATGGGAGACATCATGCTGATCTGGCGCTCCAAGCTCTCTGGCTATCCAAGTATGGAACCTTTGACATATGGTTCTTTTCAAGGGGTGAGATGAGCTAAACCATACTCAAATGTCGAGGCCCCAAACCAGGGGAGCCTTACCTTGAGTACAGATGGTGGGTGCTAGCATCAGAACAGGCAACTGAGACGAAAACCTGGAACTGAACTGCTATTGCACCAAAACCACTAAAGTTGTGGTATACAACTTTCCTCTTCAATGAGAGATGAAAAGGTAATTTACCCTGATGACTCGCCCGCCACTCTTCTGGACCGGTGAGGGAATGCCTCACAAGTGATCTTGCCCCTCAAATCCATCCAAAATGGATCAAATGGGTATGATCCAAACGAGGAAGTCACTGATCCATAGATCCATGCCAGAGGGAAAGTAAAGATGAATTTCTAGAACCGCCATTAGTGATAAATTGAAATTGAAATTGTACTTACACTAAAAAGAATCTGCAATGAGAAATAAACTTGCATCAATATTTTGTCTCCATAGATTTTGAATTTTTGAATTTTGAAAATTTGAACCACATCCAACAACTTGAAGTGTTAAGTGGGGTTCAAATAAATTTGAAAAGATTGATTGAAAGAGAATTTGAATATGAATCCAAACTTCAACAAATTTAGTATGTTGAAATATGGATTTAAAATTTTGAAGGATGCTTCCATAGGTTCATTTTGTTTTGAATTTGAATTTTTATTGAGGACTTTTCCTTTAACAAATTTGGGTATGTTAAAGAAGGGTCAAATGATTTTTTTTTTTAATGTTTTGAAATTTCACTTACTTAGCAAATTGTATGCTAAATGAACTAAAATTGATTTTTTTTGTGATTTGTTTGTTTTTGATTTTGAAAATTAGAATTCTTACTTAGAAAAATTTAGGTATGCTAAGTAAGAACCAAGTATTTTGTTTGATTTTGAAAATAGATTTAGCAAATTTAGGTATGCTAAGAAATCCAATTATTTCATTTGTTTGAAAATTTTGATTTTGAAAAGGGTGATCCTTAGCAAATTTGGTATGCTAAGGGATTAATGCATTTGTTTTTGAATGATTGAAAGTGGAGATTCTACTTTAGAAAATTTGGTATGCTAAAGATGAAGTCCCACTTGGTTTTATGAAATTTAATTTCAAAAATTTATGCTAAATGAAATTCAAATGTGTGTTAAATTTTGATTTATTTTTGATTTTGAAAATGAAACTTCTCTTAGCAAATTTGGTATGCTAAAGAAGTTCCAAAGGTGTTTGAGATTTTATTTTGTTTGGAAATTTTACTTAGCAAATTTGAGTATGCTATGAAGTTCCAAAATATGTTTGAAAATTTTAATTTTGATTTGGAAACTTACTTAACAAATTTGGTATGAAAATGAAGTTCCAAATTTGTTTGAAAATTTTGATTTTTGATTTGAGATTTACTTAACAAATTTGGGTATGTTAAGGTTCCAAATGTGTTTTTGAAAAATTTTATTATTTTTGATTTGATTTGGAAACTTCACTTAGCAAATTTAATGTTAAATGAAGTTCCAAAATGTGTTTGAATTTTGAAAATTTTGATTTTGATTTTGAAACTCAACAAATTTGTGTAAATGAAAGTTAAAAAAATGTGTTTGAATTTAAAAAATTTTTGATTTTGATTTTGGAAAATTACTTAACAAATTTGTGTATGTTAAATGAAGTTCCAAATGTTTGAATTTTGAAAATTTTGATTTTGATTTTGAAAATAACTTAACAAATTTGTGTATGTTAAAATGAAACCAAAATGTGTTTGAAAAATTTTTTGAAATATGATTGTGATTTTGATTTTGATTTGGAAGATTTACAAATTTGATTATGCTAAATGAAATTCCAAATGTATTTTGAAAATTTTTGAAATATGATTGTTGATTTTTAGTTTGAGTTTGAAAACTTCACTTAGTAAATTTGGGTATGTTAAATGAGGTTCCAAATGTGTTAGAAAATTTTTGGAAATATGATTGTTGCTTTTGATGTTTTGAAAAGAGGACCTCCATTCAACAAATTTATGTATGTAGAATGGAGATCCATTTTACTGAAATATGATGTTATTTTGTGTGATTGTGCTTTTTAAAGAGAGGAATTCCAACCAAAGACAACGATCATTTACCAAAGATGGAGAGAGGAACCATCCCCAATAGTAGTCGCCAAAAATTGTGAGAAAATTTCAGTTGCCTTTCAAATCGGTGAGAAATGAAAGAGCAAGACATAGAAATTTTTAGGATGCCATGTAGATCCAAGATGTACTTATTTAGATCGTACATCATCAATAAAATAGTGTACTATCTCAAAAGATAGAAGTCACTACCCTTTAATGGACCTAATCACCTCAATAAGGACTCCTAAGGATGATGGGTCTTCATATGTTCTAGAGATTTTTCCCTTACTTTACATGAAAAGTAAAGGTTTTATTTTAAATAGGTTTGTTAAGTTCCTACAGGCAAGCCCCATAGTTAATTACATCCTAAGGAATGATCCTTAGAAAACTCTCGATTAAGGTAAATGATCATTGTCTTTGAAGATTTCAATAGAAAGGACTATCAATTGTTTATTTTGAAGATCAAATGGGATTGATCAAAAGAGGGAGTTATTATCAAGCCAAAATGGAAGATAAGTAGGAGATGCCCATGATGCTAGAAACCTACGAGCATCTCAAACTATCCTATGGGCTTACATATTTTAGAAATTGATTTAGTTTGTTTGAGTTAATTTTTCATTAGAAATTTAGGACTTAAGATTCCTTAACACAAGATTAAGAAATGCCTAAGAGGTGAGAATTATGCTTATGGCCCACAAAGGAGAGAAGCAACCTCGTAACCTAAATCTAGGGAGCTTTCAGGGGCACAACCTAAATCTAAGGTGAAAATGAATTGGTTTGCCTCCACAAGAGAGGACAAACCACCCGATAGCTTGGACTTAACTGGGGGTGGCCCAACTAACTCCTCCTATGATTTTAAATACATGTAGGCAAGTCTTATGCTTATGCAAGATAGCTATTGTTATTTATTTAGAAAGAGACTAAGTCCTTAAACTCACTCCCTAAAGAGACTAGATCATGTAAAGGGACATGCTTCAAATGACCTAAATCTAATGCAATTCAAATTTCATTTTATTTTCATTTTGGACAATTATTTTGACTCAGCTAATAGGATTCATATTTAATGCATGAGAAATAGTTATTGGCCAAAATCAGAGAAGGGAGGAGGTGAGTTTCCACCATGGCTCTCAAAGGTCAAGCCAAGTTTCTCTCAAAAAGGTGGAAGCCCTCCAATCAAGAGTGAAATAAGATGCATTTGTGCATGATATTACAAAAAGAAATGCTCATCCAACTAAGGGGTTGCTAATTCTTTTATCTTGATTTTAAACCTAAGCTTTAGGTGAGGTTATGAGTTATTTAATTTTATTTTGAGTTGTTAAGTTGGGTAAAAGATTTATTTTTTCTAAAGAGCCTAATCCACATCCAGGCCATACATAAAGCAAGGAAGAAACTAGGAAAATCATGCCACTTAATGCAAAAGCTAAACAAATCATCAATCAATTTATAAAGCTAATGGCAAAAAGAATAAAAGGTTGTTGTGGTCGGGCACCACCACACAATCCCAAAAAATATCAAATATGGGTTGCCAAGCTCTACCCTCATACATCCCAGATTACAAATGAATTAAATTACAATTAAGCATGGAATTCATTGTTATGGGGGTCTTCAATCTTTATTTCTTCTTCTTTCTTCTTCTTCTTCTTCTTTTCTTCTTCTTCTTGGTTTCTTTTTGGATGGAAGGATGATGCTAAGGCTTCACATGGTGCATAAGATAGGATCTTATGACCAATGCTCATCCTAATCCCCATAACAATCATTCCAAAATCCTAATTACAAATTTACATGAAAAGAAAAGGAAATCTAACTAACACCGAAAATAAAAGGTTTAAAATAAACCACACAAATCCCAAGCATGTATATTGGACTTATCACCCCACATGGGTGACTAAGTCCACCTGGCCTATGGATTATGCTTAGGGTATAAAGCACCTATAAGCAAAAGCATTTATATTTTATTTATGACCTCTTAAGCACAATCCTATAAAAGAATAGTTAGACTAAGAACATCCTACCATTCATTCTATGAGCATACACCCTAACATCTAGTCTAAAACATATATCATAAAATAAAACAAAATATCAAACCATGCACCGACCTAACCTAAAGCTAGAAGTGGTGACTTAGGCTAATGTGTGTGCTTTGAAGGTTTGTGGTATGCTTAGCTATGACTTTAG